>QARZ01000576.1:211935-353142 GCA_013407115.1 Glycine latifolia
ACGTGAATCCACTTCTGGATAGTCCCTATTTGAGCTGAATATTTGATTCCTTGGGCCAAAATTTCAAGAGTTGCAAGTTTTACTCAATCCAAATGGTCCAAAGGGCTATAAGCACTCAACCAGATAGGGTTCACTCATTATTTATTCTGCACCAGCTTACTAATCCAAAAACTCTCATTTTCTAGTATGTCAAACTAGACTTCCTAAGCTTTCCAAAAAGGTATCACATGCCTTATTTGGAGTTATAAAACTCGAGATATAGAATTTTTAATCTATACTTCCAAAGCTGCCAGGGAATTTAACTTAGGACAATGACATCCCTTAGTGTTTTTGTTATTGCAAACAGTAGTCAATCTAGATTGGTCTGAAATTTTAATATGTTGTAGTATACATATAGATATTTAATTCCATATATCATACACTTAATTTGAATAAGAATTGAGAGAGAAATAAATTTTGCAATTCGGGTGGCAGATATGGAAGTTTTTGGGCAGCTTAAATAAAATTTGTCCTATTTTTCTTGTATCCAACTATCATCCTTCTTCCATAATTCAATCATAAATATAACTCATAATATAATTTTGAGGATGTTACATACATTATAGAGAATATATTCTGAGCAATTTTTTTGAGAAAAAATGAGAAGAAATTTAATATTATGTTTTTATATATTAATCATGTTCAAACTTTAGCCACACCTTTTTTTTAACATGTCTTGTCAAATCAATCATCGTAGTTTTGCATATTCATCTATGTGAACTACTAGACATGATCTCTATGGTACTGATGGCTGTTATGAATGTATACTCAATACACCTTTTTTAAGATTTATAATAATTTCATTTTTATTAGTTGAGTGAACCATTAATTATTTTCTTATTGATTTGTGCAAGGTGCATGATGTGTTGAAGTTATGTTTATTCTTTATTAATCCAATAATTTAATTATGCCTTGATAGTGGGGCTGCAAGAATGCTAGCGAAAAACTGAAGAACACATTTGTTTAGGATTATATTCCCCATGATTGAAAGAGCGAAGAATGCTTATAATGGGATTTTGCCTTCAAGATATATTCTTTGCTTCACAGAGGCAATATGATTTTTGTTCTTACCAAAATATGGAAATTCCACATGTGAGGTAGGCGTGGCCAATGTGGACTCCAAATTCTGCACGTCGAATGATGTGTAGGCTTTGCTTAGAGGAGGAACCTGCAAAACAAAGGAAAAGCACTCCGACGCTCAAGCAAGTACATCAATTTATAAGAGAATAACTGAGTATGAGAACTCAGTAGGAGATGTAGAGAATAAGTAACTTGAGTAATGCGTTCAAGTACTGTGTTAAGGTGTGTATTCAGTGTGTTTAGAGTGAACCTGTAAGGCTGTATTTATAGTGTGGAGTGTGGGCTTTGGGCCTCTGTTTGTTAGTAATCTGTAGATAAGATAATAACAGATAATAACAGGTAGTTATCTAATTTAAATATAAGATAATGTGTACCTTATTGATATATACTGTTACTTGTAGATAAGTAACAGCTTGTAGATAACTTGTTAGGATATGATAAGATAATGTGGTTGCATTTATTTGAAAATCTAGGCATAGTTGATAAGCTGTTAATATAAAGATATGCGCAGTAGATATTATCTTTGCTGTAGCAGTCTGTGTTCGCGCTCCTATAGCAGGGTTGATAAGGAACTTGGACAAGTGTGTCCAGGTTGACACTGGGAGAGTGAATAAGCAATATTTAATGTGGCAGTGCTGACGTGAAGGGTGTCCACGTGTACAGTGGTCCCACAATAATGGCCACGTGTCATTTTACTATTTTGGACTGTACAATTTTCTTATCAGCTTTTAATGAATAAATTATATGTGTCATGGAATATATATATATATATATATATATATATATATATATATATATATATAAAGCTAGATTCTTGGGTACCCTTTATTTTCGTGATTGTGTTGGTTCCCTTAGTAGCTTGTGGTCAATATTATGATCTCATTATTTTGACAAAAATCATAGAAGAAATGAATAGGTAATCTTTTAGAACCAATTGGACGAGTATCTTTGATGTAACCAAAAACCTCTACGTTGCAAAATGAAAAACAAGCCATTCATTCACATTGAAGTTAGATATGTTGTTGATGTGAAAATGCACTTATGTGGTGGGTTTGATCCCTTAAACTATGTATATGTGTGATTATTGTGAATATGATTAGAGAAGCCTATAAAATGTGTGATGTTTAAGTTTTGTGCCCTATCTTTGATCTTTTCTAAATGAATATGAAAGTATCCTTAAGCTACTTGAAGTTATATATATGAGATTGGAATGAAGGAAGAATATATGTTGAGTATTCATGTTGAAATTGGCCTTATAATACACATGTGTTCAAAATTGTTATCTAACCAACCTATAGTGAATCTGTTTAAGCCCTTTTAATACCTTAAAAAATTATGTTTTATCTTCCAAATGTGTTTGGTCCCATTTAATTTCAATAATTCTTTAAGTTACAGTGATTTTTCCTTTGAGACAGGTTCATGTTGGCAAAAGTGTAGAACTAGGTAAGTATAACCTGTATCTAGTGAGTTTGAGAATTGTGTAGCTATTGGAACAAAACCTAAAGTACTATCCCCTACTATAGTAAAGTCTTAAGGTGTCTAAAACCAACCTCAAACCATGCCTAAGTCATGAATGTACCAGTGTGACATGACATGCTTGCAAGTGGACAATATGTGCTTTCTGAATTCTTGTCTTGTAACATGTTTTATTTCATGAATTCCCTTAAAACAATATACATGTTTGTTGATTGAAATATTTTTTAGTGTTGTAAACCTGTTTTCCTAGCTCTCAATGCAATTGGTCTTGTATCATTTTGAATTTTTTGTGATTTATAACAAATATTATACTACGACATGTTTTGTGTATGATTTTTTTTATATAGCATTCATGAATGGTAAATTATGTATTATCCTAGATGAGAGTGTGCTTGACTCGTATTTTTAGACTGGAGTACACATTTTAAGGTAACTTTGAGAGTTGGAATTACCTCAATTAAATTTTATAGAATTTCTTGCGAATTTTGAAATCTGAGATTTGTGATGAACATGGATGCTGAGAAATTTGTTTTAGCTGTAAGAAAGAAGCTTTAATTGAAATACTGTAGCCATCGATAAATATATGGGTTTAATCTCCAAATTAGAATGACTATTTTATCCCATAGGAAATAAAGGAAAATTTTATCCTAAGGCTTTGGATCCTTTCATGTTATTTAGCAACATGATATGGCTTCTATTTAGATAAACTTTTTCATAAGTACTCATAGAAGAAAATGAAAAGGTAAAATGATTTAGCTTTTCATAAGTTAAAATTAACTTGCAGCTTAGATTTTAGAAAATTTAAATTGATTTTAGTTTATGCAAGAAATTCAATTTACTTTACCTTCTTATTTTTTTTCTCCTACAGGTAGTTATAGAAAAGTTTATCCAAACAATATTATGATGATCATTTTATAGATGTTATTGTATAGAAAGATTCACCAAGTTTTGAAATTAAAAAAATAGAAAAATTAGTCACTAGTTCTAATCGGTGTCCTGGATTTTGTGCATTTACTTACTACTAAGTTGTTTTGTTGTCATTCATAGATTGTGTGGTTTTTTTATAACCTGTCAAGCTTGTTACCATGTCTATTTGGGGTTTACAGGTCATATTTCCTTCCTTAGATAAACGAGTGAAGAATGTTGCACACACCTATTTTTTGGAACATAAGGGAGATGGTCTTCTTTTTTTATAAATTGTTTAAGTTGCTAAATTCCAATTTGCTAAAGCCAAAAGAGAGCTATTGAAGATAATTAGCTTCTTGCATTGGAGCCCTTCGAACATCAACTAGCCAACATATGTTTAAGGAAAAGGAACAAGTATAATTTTATCATGTCCTGATTAATTTGTATCATATTTCCCATGCTTAGATGTGCCATACTTTTAGGCTTAGTGAGTTAGTTTAATTTAGGTTCAGTATTCAAGAACAATGCTTGTACCATTTATTTACTTATTTATTATTTTCTTTCTCCATTTCTTCACTTAGATTGTTCCATTTTCCCAATAAATAAACAAATAAATATCTCAATGATTTATAAGCTATAAACAAGCAATTCCTTATGATGTCATTTATATGCTGAAATTTGAATCTAATGGTGTTATGAAGAGGATATATTTAAGCCCTTTTAATACCTTAAATAATTGTCTTAGCTTCCAAATGTATTTGGTCCCATTCAATTTCAATAATTCTTTAAATTATAGTGATATTTCCTTTGAGACAGGTTCAAGTTGGCAAAAGTGTAGAACTAGGTAATTTCCGATGGAAATATCTGTTGGAAATTTCCCAAGGCTCATTACCTACTAACGAAAAAAATCCGTCGGTTCACATTTCCTACGACCATTTTACCGACGAATTTATGTCCGTCGGAAATTTCATTTTATCGACGGATTTTTTAAGTTAGCGACGGATTTTGTCCGTCGGAAAAACACTTTTTTTTGTAGTGGTAATTTCACCATTTTGTACTGTACATAAGAGATCATATAATTTGTCTAAATTATCACTAGTAGTTATTTCTCCATAAGCTATAGCCATGACTTAGTATTAGTGAAGCCTTTTAAAACAAATTATTCCATGAATAAGTTACAACTTATAATCAAATGCTAATTGAGATCATACCGAAGGCTAGCCAAGCTTGTAACATCTTGTACACTTTTGAATGGCATTTAGCGTGTGATCAATTACTGAGAAATTTCCTTTTTTCTCATGAGACCATTTTGCTAACTCAAATGTTCCTTTTATATAGGTTCTTGGGAGGTTAGCATCTCAAATAGCTACTGTAGTTCAAGGAAAGGATAAGTGAACTTACACACCTAATCGTGATAATGGAGATTTGTGCATTGTTCTTAATGCAAAAGATATTTGTGTGACTGGTAGAAAACTTACAGACAAGGTATCCTACTGGCATTCAGGACAAAGCGCTTTGCATTTGTACTATTAGTTAGAAGTGATGAAATATTATTTGATAGTTTTGTGCTTCTTATAAATCAAATGGTTTTTTTGGTTAAGATGCCTATCTTCTATGTTCTTCCAATAGTATTTTCATTGCCGTTTTTGAATTTGGTTTCATATGCTCTTTAATTTTCAGTATTATCCAGTCTATTTTGACATAAGTCATGGTATGTAGGTATATTGGCCACCTTAAGCAAAGGACTCTAAAGGATCAAATGGCCAAAGACCTTACTAAAGTCATTTCCAAGGCTGTACGTTCTACGTATTCTACCTAGAAACCAACTACGTGATGTAAGTGCTACCTAGACCAATGTTTTTTTTTGGGGGGGGGGGGGGGGGGGGGGGGGCGGATTTTGAGCTGAATATGGAATTTCATTTCTAGTTGTTCAGAATGAGATTTTTTTTTCATGTTTGGTTTGGATATTTCAAGGTAGAATACCATTTGAGACAAATAAAATAAAATCCTTTGAACAATATACAATCACATTCTAAGGATGGTATTTGGTAGGTTAAGATCATAATTGTTTCCTCTTGTGGGAATCAAATCTTATAGAAGTGACTAACGGGTAGCTACTGTGGTGGACAAAATCTTGAGGTTTAACGATGATCTTCCATAAAGGTACCTACAAGCAACATTATACATTTATTTACCAAGTGCGTCCCATGATTTTAAAAAAATATCTCTACTTTATGCTTCCAAAATAATTGTAATTATAAAACCCAAACAAATTCAAAACTTCAAAAATCCATTCTTTCAACATCAATTCTTTCATGATTAGTTCTTTTACAACATCTAACCCACACAGTCCCATTATCATTTGAAGCCAAAGTGTAGATGAAAAGGTTAGGTAAGAGAATGGTTGATGGGCTGGTAACAGCAAGGTTAGTATATTAAAGACAAATGTTGCCCCGTTTCAAGGTTAGGGTATGCCACAAGCCTAGTAGAGCTAACCTACCAATGAAAATAAATTGAACCCATGATCCTTTCTTTTGTCTTTTGATGTTGATCGATCTATTAGGCATGCCAAGTGCCAAACCTTGTTGGCTACTTCATGAATCGTTCCTTTTATTTGTCATTTAATCTAACATTATTGCTTTAGTACTTTACTAGCACTTGGGTTCTGAAAAAGATAATAGGATTGGGGAATACTGTTATCAGTGTGTATAAAAATCATCAAGACATTATCATAAATGTCTAAAGATGAAGTATCATTGACCCTTTGGTAAATTTCAATCATTAGAACGTATAATGAATGTGGTTTTTCATATAAATTGTTTTAAGCACTCTCACTATATAAGTTTTTTAGCGTATAAAAATTTTATTCTTTAAATATTTAATTTTCAAACAAAACTTTTTGTTTCTTAGGTTTTTTATCTTAAATTATTTTTTTAATCAATTTATAACTTTTGGAAACTCTTCAACAATCCAATAATATTTATGTCATCTACATAAACAATAATTATGAAAATTCTATTTTCATATTTACGTGAAAATAAGTATTCACTAAGTCGATTATATCTCATGAGACTTGATTGCTTTAGTCCATAGAGAGTATTCTTCTAGAAAATATGCATTATTGGACAAATTATATCCTTTAGGGAGTTTCATGCAAATGTCATTATCAAGAGAGTCATATAATTGATATAAGTTGTAACAATATCCATTAGATGTAAAGTAAGTCCTTCATGTGCTACTAAAGTGATTAAGTATCAAAGATACTCACATCAACTATAGGTGAATATGGGTCTTCAAAATTAATGTCAAGTCATGTTTTCTATCTCTCACTCTCATTTCATCTTTCTCATTTTGTTTTTGCACAAAAATATATTTGAATCCAACTGGTTTAACATCTTCAAGTGTATAACCAACGAGTCTAAAAATGTAATAGATTTTACATCTTCAAGTATATAGACTACAAGTCCAAAAACCTAACTAGTTTTATGTCTTCAAGTATATGGACTACATGTCCAAAATTTTCATTTTTAGGTGAATGGACTACATGTCCAAAAACACAATCGTGTTTTAAATCTTCATGTTTATAGATTATAGGTCAAAAAATCATTCTCTTTGGAAAGCGAATCTAATTTTTCCTCAATTGAGTCTTTCTATTTTGGTCAATCATTTCTTTGTCTACAATCCTTTATAGACTTATTTTTTATTCTCATTATCATTATCATTATTACATTATATGCAAGTACATGACATAATATGAGATCTCTTTATTTTCACTAATTTTAAGTACTTGAGTTCTTCTGTAACTAAAATATATAATTATGTCAGAAATCTTCCAAGATTTTCATAACCTCAATTTGACCATCTTACTTTTTAGCTCATTTTCTTAATTCAAGGTTTTTATCTTTGGAACCAATGTGTCTAGCACGTTTCATGTGTGTCTAAGACTCATTTTGCAATATTGTCCAACATGGACATTAAATTTTATTGAAGACTTAGCAATTGATACATATGATTTAGCCACTTCTTTTGACTAAACTTTGTAAATGAATTATCTTTTGAATCAATGTTTTTTATTTTCATTTTCAAAGGACGACTTTCTCTAATTAAATCTTTACAAAACTTTTGTTATAAATTGCAACATCAAATGTGGATGACCGGTGGAAGAAAGACAATTGTGTTGATAACGTGTTAAATATAATATGACTCGTGAGGAGAACAATAGAGAGAAAATATATAAGAGACTTTAGAGAAAATGATAATTGTGTACATGCATTCCAAGAGGAGTAGCCTATTTATATGTACAAAAGATAATTGAGAAAACTATAAAAGATAATTGAAAAAATTCCAAAAGATAAATATAAATAAAAAAGATTATAAAAGATATTACCAATCACATATAGATTATTCATAACAACGATTGATTTGTTTGCCCCAAATATATATATTAATTAGTTAATTGATTAATTTAATAATATTAATTTGAATTTAAATTATGCTGACATAAATGTGGTTTGCAACCAAACCAACCAATTACAAAGCATCATGTGATGACATGTGTCATTTTTCAAAAGCATCTATTGAATGATACATGTACTCCAAACCTATATTTGAATTCTCAAAATTTATTATTATAGATTGATTTCTCATATATAATATTTCCACAATCAATCATATTTAATATTTAAGAATTTTATTTTCAAATTGAGAGAAAAAAATGTGCTTGTATTAGTTATCATCATTAAAAAATTTACGTGATATTTAGAAATTACTAAAATTTTCATAAAATTTATTAAAAAAATGTTTGTACCTACCATTAATTTTTTATTATTTTCAAAATTTTACATCATCAAAAAAGGTTTACATTAAAAAATTTCAAAAACAATATTTTTATATACTTACCATTAATTTTCAAAAAAATGTATGTAGTTAATAATAGAAATTACCGGTTATAAAATGATGGAAATCTATAATAATAAAAAATTTAAACATTCTATAATCACGGAAATGGATTAAACTTAAAAGTTATTTTAGGATAGTTATTAGGATTGATTTTTTTGCTCCAAAAATATATTTATTAGTTAATTAATTGATTTATCAATATTAATTTAAATTTAAATTATATTGACATAAATATGATTTGTAATTGAACCAATCAACTATAAAGTACAATGTGATGATATGTGTCATTCAAACATTAAAAAATATCTATTAAATGACATGTGTATTCTAGACCTTTATTTGGATTTTAAAATTTATTATTATAGATATGATATAAAATTACCTAATTCTATACTAATATAACTTTATTTATTTTACAAGTGTGGTAACATGGAAACTAAATAATTCTTTCGAACTACTCATACTAGGAGGGGTTCAAAAAGTTTGTTAAATACCTGCGTTCTTGCCAAATTATGTTAAGTGATCTTTAAATCATATTTTCTTTTGTAATGCAACCTCACATCAATTTTACCTAGAATTTTGGTTAAATAAAATTTAATTAATATATAAACTACACTAGGTTGCTTTTCCTTATCTCTGGCAACCACAATACATTAATTAGTTTAGGTTTTTCCTTAATTTCTAAATTTTTAACTATAAAATTAGTGCAACCTTAAATAATTTGACGTTTTCCTAACCATAGCTGTATTTGGAATTATTTTACTTAATCGAAATGAGTAACCGTCCTTATGAAGGTTTTATTCTCACCCAATTTTTGTTAAGTTCACCACAAAACTTTTTAAAAGATAAGTTTTCTATGGAAATACCTCATTTTTACTTATTGCACCTCTAAAATGACTTTAACAGACAAAAATACCCCTCATCCAAGCACTAGAGGTGGGCATGGATTGGATTTTTAAGAATCCAATCCATATCTAATTAAATGGATTGGATTTTAAATCTATATCCATATTTTTTTAAAAACAATTTAGATTCAAGATCCAATCCATTTAAATGGATATGAATTTGGTCATATCCAATTTATATCCACTTAAATGTTACAAATATTATTTTTACAAATTTTAGTTATTAAATGCTAAAAAGTGAAAACTTAGTACCTGTCCATTTAAGAGCTATTTTCAACCGACCTTGGTCAAGACTATTTTTGATCAATCTTGGCTAGTATATTTTTGGCATACCTCAACTAGGACAATTTCAACAGGTATTGGTTTAGACAATTTTAGATCGACATCAACCATGACTATTTTTTGGCTTACATCAGTTAGTGCATTTTCAGTCGACATTGGTCACAGATGTTTTTGGTCGATCTTAGGTAGTGTTACTTTTGGTTGAAGTCGGCTAGGGTTTTTAGTCAATGTTGGTTGGTGATATTTTTTGCCAACATTGACTAGGAGTTTTTTTTATCAATATCGATTGTGACTAGTGTTTGGCCGACATTGGTTAGGATTTTTGTGGCTAACATCGATAAGGCTTTTTTTTTGTTGATGTAAAAAAAGCCTTATCGATGTTTTTTGGCCAACATTCGTTAAGACTATTTTTTGGTTGACGTTAGCTAGCTTTTTTTGCTGATGCTGGTAGGAACTATATTTTTGTTAGCAACAGCTAGGATTTTTTGGCCAACATTAACCATGACTATTTCTTTTGGCTGGCGTTAGCTAGGGATATTTATTGTTGACTTCAACTAGGTTTTTTTTTTATCAACGTCAATCGGGGGAATATTTTGGCAGAAGTCAACTAGGATTTTTTTGATGATGTTTTTCAGCCGATGTCAGTCGATGATGTTTTTCAACCAATGTCGGTCGCTGATGTTTTCCAACCGATGTCGGTCAAAAATAGTCTCGTCTGATGTCGACCAAAAAAACCCTAGTCAGCGTCGAGCGAAAAACCTACTTGATGTCGATAAAAAAATAATATCGACAAACATCGACAAAAAAACATAACTGACATCGATAAAAAAATAGTCTTGATTGATGTTGGCCAAAAAGACTTTGGATGTCATCGGTCAAAAAATAGTCTCAATCAATGTTGGCTAAAAAACACTTACCAACATTAACATAAATATAGGCTCAACTGATGATGGCTTAAAATCATCGTTAGTTGACATCAACCAAAATAATTATAGACGACATCAACCAAAAAATGGCTCCTAAGAAAGTTGGCCAAAAAAACCTAGCCATCATTGTCCAAAAAATTGTACTGGATTTAAAAATCTAAACAAATATCCAATTCATATCCAATTAATTGGATTGGATTTAAAATCCAAAAAACTGGATTTGGATATGAAACCAATCCATTTAAATGAATTTAAAGTGAATTAGATTGGTTTGGATATGGATTATTTTATGGATATGAATTTTTTTCACAGCCCTACCAAGCACCACCTATAACAAAATAGTTATTCCAAAAAAAATATTCTATTCTAGAATAGATTTTTGAATTACTCATCCTTATTTTAGAATAATTATTTCAAAAGTATGATTTTCATATTTCAAGTTATTCTAGAATAGGTTTTTGAATTATTCATCCTTATTTTAGAATAGTTATTTCAAAAATATGATTTTCATATTTCAAAATAGATATTCTAAAAGTGTATAAATATTCTAAAATATAAAAATAATATTCTAAAATGATTATTCTAAAATAAGTTTTTCCGATTACCTCTACTTTGGATTATGACTTTTATATTTTAGAATCGAAGTGAATAGCTCAGGCCTTAGAACCCTAAAAGTCTTTCCCTTTCTTTCTTCCCAAAACCTCACCCCGAAAGCAACATTGAACATGAAATTATACATTAATGCTTACATGTGGTATCAGAGCATGTGTTTGGGAATTCATGTTTTTTCATGTATGGTTATGAATGAATTCTTGATTCTTGAGAAATTAAGTTTTCGAAATTCATGATTAAAAGAAAGATACTTTCCATTAACGATGTATGGATTCCTTTGAAGAAAGAATAAAGACGTAAACAGTGGCAACTTTATATATATATTGAAACTTCAATTCAACGTATTGGTTTTCATGATGACATTTTCATCAAATCTGATGCAAATCTACTTATATATTTATGTTATGCAATTATTGTGGATACCTCTATTGAATTCAATTATTGCAAGACCCATTATTTATGGTTTCATGAATTCGCATTATGTGCATAAGTATATATAAAAATTGTAGACCTTTATTGTTAGTTCTTTGGTAATTAGAGAATAATTGAAGTTGCTGAGAATATGATAAAGTGTAAAAATCAATTATTATTTATGAAATGTTTATAGTTTGGAATTAAAGTATGGTGAATTTGTTAGTCACCAAAGTGGCCAAATTTGTAAGAGTGATTTAATTCCAAATTGTATGTTCATTTCAACCATCCATAATTATGATGCTATGAATGTATTAAAATTATTATTTTATGGATGAGTTGAAGTTTATTATTATGGGCAGTTAAGGATCAATCCATAGGATGATTATTTGTCATCATAATAAATAAACATGAATGTTGACATAATAGATACACTGCTAGTTCTATTTACACATCCAAAGATAGTAAGTAATTCTAGTTAGTGTATTTATTATTGTCAAATTACGAAAAACAAAATTATTAGCATCATTATAGTTGAATTTTGTGTATTAATGGATCCCCAAAAGTGAACATTAATAGGCATTGATGTTAGTATGTGATATGTATGACTCAAAGCATTAATGTTTTAAATGTTATACCTTGTAGTACCTGTTGCTACACATTCGCTTTTCTTAACTATTGCAATTTTCAATGGACTAAACTTCTTTGAATGGAAAGAGCAAATTGAATTTTACATTGGGGTAATGGATTTGGATTTGACTCTTAGAGAAGAGAAACCTAGTGCTATTACTGAAGCAAGCACTGAGGATGAAATGGTCCATTTTAAGAACTGGGAAAGATCCAATAAGTTGAGTCTAATGTACATGCGAATAAGCATTGCAAGCAACATTAAGTCAAATCTTCCACAAACTGAAAGTGCTAAAGAAATGATAAAACTTGTGGAAGAGTGCTCCCAAACTGCTGACAAGTCTCTTGCTGGGACACTAATGAGTACACTGACCACCATGAAATTTGATGGTTCACGTACTATGCATGAGCATGTTATTGAAATGATAAACATTGCAGCAAAATTGAAGTCATTGGGAATGGATGTGGATGAAAATTTCCTGGTGCAGTTCATATTGAACTCATTACTGTCTGAGTATGGTCTTTTCCAAATGAACTATAATACCATGAAAGACAAATGGAATATGCATGAATTGCACAGTATGTTAGTTCAAGAGGAAACCAAAATTAAGAACCAGAGAATTCATTCCATCAATTATATCAAACATTAAGAAGCTGAAAAGAAAAGTGGTAAGAAATATGAGAAGAAGGGAAGAGGACCATTAAAGATCAAACAGGCCTCCTCTTCTCAAATCCATAAAAAGGAACATAATGGAAACAAATGTTATTTCTGTGGTAAGGCTGGACACTTCCAAAAGGATTGCCCGAAATGTAAGGCTTCGTTTGAAAAGAAAGGTAAGCCTTGTGCTTATGTATGTTATGAATCAAACCTTGTTGAAGTTCCATATAATACTTGGTGGATTGATTCTGGATGTACAACTCATGTTTCTAGTGGTAGTTTCAGTTTGCACTAATACAATCATTTGATTGGCAATGGTACCTTATGTAATGGATTATACTATTATGTCTTGATAATCTTTATACTGAAATGCTTATGACTCTGCATCATAATTTTGGTACTAAACGTACCTTAATTAATGAATTTTTTGCTTACTTGTGGCATAAACGTTTAGGACACATTTTCAAAGAAAGAATTGAAAGATTGGTAAAGAATGAAATCCTTCCAGATTTAGATTTTACTTATATGAATGTTTGTGTGGATTGTATTAAAGGAAAACAAACAAAACACACAAAGAAAGAAGCCACAAGAAGCACTCAGCTTCTTGAAATTATACACACTGATGTATGTGGTCTGTTTGATGTTAATGCTTTCAATAAAGAGAAATATTTTATCAACTTCATTAATGATTATTCACGTTATGGTTATGTCTATTTGCTACATGATGAGTCTCAAGCTGCAAATGCTTTGGAGATTTATATTAATGAAGTTGAAAGGAAATTAGATAGAAAAGTGAAAATTGTCAGGTCTAATAGGGGTGGTGAGTATTATGGAAGGTATGATGAAAGTGGACAACATTTGGGCCCATTTGCTAAATTCCTAGAAAAGTGTGGTATTTGTGCTCAATACATAATGCCCGATACACCACAACAAAATGATGTTTCAGAAAGGCATAATAGGACCTTGTTGGATATGGTTAGAAGTATGTTAAGTAATTCTTCTTTATCCGATTCATTGCGAACTTATGCTCTAAAAACTGCCATGTACGTATTAAACAAGGTTCCTAGTAAGTCAGTCCCAAAGACTCTTTTTGAACTTTGGACTGGAAGGAAACCTAGTTTAAGACACCTAAATGTTTGGGGTTGTCAGGCAGAAATTAGATACTACAATCCGCAAGAAAAGAAATTGGATGCAAGGACAATCAGTGGTTATTTCATTGGTTATTCAGAAAATTCAAAAGGGTATAGATTTTATTGTCCTTATCATTACGAGGATCATTGAATCTGGAAATGCTAGGTTCATTGAGAATGATGAAGTTAGTGGGAGTGTAATACCACATAAAGTGGATATTCATGAAGTGAGAATACAAGTTCCATTGACTTGTATCTGTAGTAAAGTTATTGTTCCTCATGTTATTGAACGAATCAATAACAATGAAGAATAAATTGATGATCCCACTACTCATGATGAAATTATTGTTGATGAACCAAGTGAGCCCATAGTAGAAGAACCACAACAGATTAAGAAGATCTCAAAGAGAAAGGAGATTTGCTATTCCTAATGATTATGTGGTATATCTACAAGAATCTAAATTTGACATGGGTATTCAGGATGATCCAGTTACGTTTTCACAAACCATGAATAGTGATAATGGTGATAAGTGATTAGATGCCATGAAAGATGAGTTGAAATCTATGGAACAAAATAAAGTTTGGGACCTTGTTGAGCTACCAGAAGGGTGCAAGAGAGTTGGCTGTAAGTAGGTCTTTAAGATCAAACGTGATTCTCATGGTAACTTGGAACATTATAAGGCCAGACTAGTTGCAAAGGGATTCACTCAAAAGGATGGCATTAACTATAAAGAACCCTTTTCACCAATTTCAAGAAAGGATTCTCTAAGAATCATTATGGCATTGGTGGCTCATTATGATCTAGAGTTACACCAGATGGATGTGAAAACCGCCTTTCTAAATGGGAATTTAGAGGCAGATGTGTACATGAACCAACCAATAGGGTTCATAGAAAAGGGAAAAGAGCACATGGTGTGCAAACTTAAGAAATCAATATACGAACTTAAACAAGCTTCAAGACAATGGTACCTTAAATTTAATGATATTGTTGTTTCCTTTGGATTTAAAGAAAACATTGTTGATCAATGTATATATCTAAAGGTCAGCGGGAGCAAGTTTATATTATTGATTCTGTATGTTGATGATATTTTGCTTGCAACTAATGGTCTTAGTCTTTTAAATGAGACTAAGAAGTTTCTCTCGAGTAACTTTGAAATGAAAGATATGGATGAGGCATCCTATGTGATTTGGATAGAAATATTTCGTGATAGATCACAAGGATTGTTGGGTTTATCTCAGAAAGCATATATTAATAAAGTTTTAGAGAGATTTAGAATGCAAAATTGCTCATCGTCTCTAGTACCAATTCATAAAGGAGACAAGTTTAGTCTCATGCAATGTTCTAAGAATGAATTAGAATGAAAGGAAATGGAAGCAATTCCATATGCATCATTTTTTGGGAGCCTAAGGTATGCTCAGACTTGTACGAGACCAAATATTAGCTTTGCAGTTGGAATGTTGTAAAGATACCAGAGTAATCCTGGTATGGATCATTGGAAAACTGCAAAGAATGTTCTAAGATATTTGCAAGGCACTAAAGGTCACATGCTTACTTATAGGAGGTCTAGTAACCTCTATATCATGGAAAAGTGTGAAGCAGTTTGTAATTATTGCATACACTATGAAAGCTGAATTTGTGGCATGCTTTGAGGCCATGGTTCAGGCTAAATGACTACAGAGTTTTATTTCAAGGCTTAAATTGGTCAATAGTATTGATAGGTCGCTGAAAATTTATTGTGATAATTCTATAGCAGTCTTCTTTTCTAAAAACGACAAGTATTCCAAAGATGCTAAACATATGGAATTGAAATACTTTGTCGTTAAAGAAGAGGTTCAGAAACATAGAATGTCTATAGAGCATGTTAGCACTGATCTTATGATAGCTGATCCCTTGATGAAGGGATTACCGCCCAAGACATTTATTGGTCATGTCTGTAGTATAGGCATTATGTCAGCCAATGAATGTTGATCATTATTGAAATTATTGACTATTGACACTATGAATTAAATGATGTTTAAGTTTCTGAAAATAATCATGTTTTTCAAATTTATGTATACATGCATGTATGAATGATTATTTTGAAAAATAGGATTTGTCCCTAATGAAGACATAATAGCATTATTGTGGGACATTATGATGTAAACTTTCATTAAAGTATCATATTAGGAAGAAGAACTAATAAAGTGGTACATGGAAGGAACTATGCCGATTTGATAGCATAGAACCGCCATGACTCATTAGTTTTTATTTCTGATCATGATGTATTATGAGGCCAATGTATGGAACCTTTAGCCTTATATATGCGCATTATGATGAATTTTCATTAAATCATGAAGGGGCACTTTATAACATGAGCCAAGTGGGAGAATGTAAAACATTATATGTCTCATGTATAAAAGTAGTGTTATTTTGATTTAATGAGAAAAGGGTAAAAAGGTAATATTGATATGGGAGTTATTAGAAGTTATGGAAGTTATTAGAAGTTATAAAATAGATAACTGTTGATAGGTGCAGTTATCAGAAAGTATAAAATGACATTGGTTTCTGAAAAGAGAGATATAGAAACATAAAAGACCATCATTGACTGCCTATGAAAGTTGTATCTCATCCCTATCAAAAGAAGATACAAGAATGAAAGGGTCAAGACTCTAAGAAAGCATTCTACCATTAAAGATCTTCCGCAATTATGGACAAAAGGTATGTTTATGTAAAACTCATGAATTCTCAAGATCCTTTTTTCATGTTCTTGATATAATTGTTATTGAACATGAAATTATACATTAATGCTTACGCCCCTTTCACTTCCGAAGAAGCTAGTTAGTTGAATCCAATCTCGTTATCAGTTTTTTTGTTTTTTGTTTTTTTTTTTTTGAATGTGCAAGATTTACTTGTTTTCTCTGAGGTATCCATTTGTGGCCTCATGCTTGCTTCCACGGGGCAAGAGCACTGTTGTGTACTGGTGAAACCAAATCTCTAGAATCTTCCATTGTTGCCGCAAGTGCCATGAAGAGCGCACTTCACACTTCATGGAGATGATTGAGAATTTAGACTCCTAAAAAGTCAGTGTGGGTTTGGGGACAGCGTTGTGCATAGTGGCAATCTTTGGATTTAGGAGTTAAAAAAAGTTGTTGGAGACTTTGACGAAACATTGTTGTCGATAATGGTAGCTGCGGTGGTGTCATTGTTGACTTTGGTGTTACAGTGACAGTCGCAACAACATTGTGCAGTGTAGGTGAGAGAGAAGGGGTCAGGGACAAAAGGGTAAAGAGAGAGAAATGTAAAAGAAAAAAGGAAAAAATTCCCAACCCTAACCCTTCATTTACAAACTCATATATCTAATGTTTGTAGTTATGTTCCCATTGTAACAATCGACCGTCGTTACATAGAATTAGGAATTAACTTAAACGATTTTATTTTAATTTATTGAGAACTCTTCACATAATTTATTTATGAAAGTATTTGTAACTTTTTCACGTCTCAAAGATCAAAAGCTAAAACACACAAGGAAATAAAATATCACATGATATATATACAACATCATAAACTAAAATATCCTTAGAACATACTTATAAAAATAAACCACGATATAAGGATAAACTACATAAACTTTGAGTTAGTCCATACTATACATAACTTTAAAGTGGAAACAAAAACGGATAACACGTCTCCACGTCCAAATATGCAAATCCATGAAGTCTCCAAAGACACGGGCCACCTCCTATCCATCTGCTTCCCACATACGTCATATACGAGATCATCATAGGCACGAACCACACGTGCAATGATGCAAGGATAAGCTTCCCAAAAATAAGAATACTAAAGTTGTATACCACTTAACAGTTAAAGCATAAACAATGATCATCATATACATTTAGAACGCAATATTCAGAAATCATACTTAAGGCATAAATCTTAGAAATTCATATAAGAAAACATCTCATAATAATCGTCATTTCACCAACCATCATATCAAATTAAATCATGATACACCATCATCATTAGTCAATCAATCATCATCACCATGACTCATTATCATCGGCCCATCAATCATCGATAGTAACAAAATATTCGAATAAATCAAGTACATCCCTTAACAAAGTCACACTTTGACCATTCACGATGACTCGAATTAACCTTACCGAGGAAGTGTGATTTTATCAAAAATGGATGAGTGTGGGTAGTGGCTTACATCGGCAAGGCTTGGAAAGACCTTAACCTATATAGGAGTTCGACCACCCATCTATTTTATTGGCCCTTTCACTATTAGCCACCAGTAACAACCTCCAACACTAGGTTAAGGGTCTTCTTAGCACTTTCAACTTACATTCCTACTCACAACAACAACAACAACAACAAAATTTGGATTCCTTAAGCTTTAAGATACGACACTTTCGTACCCACCATCTCACTCATAGTAGCTCTCAAGGATCCAAGTTTCACCATCAACAACAATCCATCTCATATACACTAAAAAGTTACTAAACCACTTTAGAAGTAGTTCTCAACACTCAGACACACCATTCAAAGTCAAAACTTAGGGGTGGTACTTGGGAAGATACCCCACTAGGCGAGACTCCCTGAGTCGCTTTAGTGAGGCGGAGTTATGGCGAGGAACTCCCCCTCCCAAGTATACCATTTTCTTTTCAACAAAAACCTTCCCAAAGACCATATCTAACCCTTCCAACACATATGGATGGTTATAGGCAATGTTATCATCCCTTATCATCATCTTATCGACATCACCACATTCACCTCATCAAATGATTTTCATATCATCATCAAGAAATCAACCAACACAACTCAAGATATTCATCAATTATCATAATTATCTCATCATCAATATAATATTCTCAACAATAAGATCATATAACAATCAAATCATATAATTGTGAATCACTATACCATTTTAACAACTATTCACTTCATGTTGAAGGTATCAAAACATCTCATAATTTTTTGGTTACTATCTCCTTCATTTTCTATTATGTGCCTACGACCTTCATAACTTATAAACATGATAATGTAAGGTATACGTACTCAATTAAGTTGATTATTGTCTCATTTAAAATGTAAGAAAATTAAATACAACTTTTATGTTTACCCAAAGAGTTTGGAAGCATACTATGCCTAAAATTTCAATCTATATGAAAGTTTTACTTATTAGCAACAACTTGAACTTTGTTCACTAATCTGATCATTTCTAGATTTATACACAATATTTTTAAGTAAGACCATATTTATTAGTTAGCTAACATCCAAAGCTACAACTTTCATGAATACCACTTTTTAAAATTCAAACTCTATAGCAAAGTTTTCTCATTGTAATCAATTACAACAAAACTCGGGTCAACAAAACAGTCTCTAGGATTGAATTAATCGATTACAACCCTAAGTAATTGATTACAAACAGCCCAAAACCAAAAAATTGACCTCTGGAACTCATTTTAATCAATTACCACATGATATAAATGATTAAAAGGATTCAAAATTTCAAAATGTTACGATTTTTAAGCCAAGACATCTTCTTTCATCAAAATAAAATCTTTCCTTTCAACCCAAAATGTTCAACAACAAATTTAAGCTTCAACAAACATTTTTCTATCTTTAAAATGCATCCAAAACAATAAAGAGGTGTGCTTCCCTTAGCTCTATAGAACAAAAAAGAGAACTTTGTGAAGAAGGAAGAGAAAAGAATGAGCTTTGGGTGCAAGGAATGAGTTTTCCTCCACACCAACAGTAAATCCATCACATCAACATCACCTAAATTCCAAAAATGATCACAAACAAAATCAAAAACCAAAAACAACATTTTCATGAGCTCTCATGGAGGCTCTATGAGAAAAATGAAAATGGATTCAAAGGGAGGAAGGAGTGGTGCTTACCACTCCATGGTTCAACCAAACAACACGAAATATGAAATATGAATTGTGAAGCTTGAGAGAAAAATGTGTAAGGTCTCGGGTGTCCACGTGGCACTTTAACATTTCAATGTTGTAATTACGTAGTAGTAATAATAATTATGGTAATGACCCTGTGACTAATCCGGATTCAGGTAACCGAGGTGTCATACAAGGGGCAGTGCAAATTGGAACTCAGATAAGAGAGGGGTGCAAATAGAACCTTTTGAAGTCGAATTCGTACTGAGTGTGTTAGTATTTACAAGGAAATTGGGTTAGAGTGTGACCGGGTTATCGCGTAGGTATCCTGGGAAAAAGCGCTGAAAAGAAAGGAACCTGAACAAGGAAGGAAAGAGAGACCGGGTAGCGAACCCGGATGGCTCGTGTCTACTTTTCCTTCGAGCTACCGAATAGCAACCTCGGACGAGCTCGTGTATCTTTTCCCTATGAGTACCGGGTAAGTAATCGCGATTTGGGTTGGACGAGATCGGGGAGGACGGAACCTCGGACTCGTGAGGTACCAAGGAAAGAACCCGAACGAGGTCGGGTAGTGATGGCTAGGGTGGGAACCCAGACAAGGTTATCTGGGCTACACTTACCTATGGGAAGTCTTATGCGCCTGACTCGCTAACCCGGTAGTTGGTGGTTTCACAAGCTTAACCTATGCACGTGATCAGCACTGACTGTCAGGTCACTGGGGTAGCACATGTTGACTTAGTGACGTATGCGACATGCGTTACTCTCAGATTATTTATACAGCGTGCATGTGGGTTATTTCATGCATGACTCATTTTCTTCCTCTGTCCTTTCACCAAAAAGATGTTCCTTCTCTCTCTTCCTTCTCCGTTTCAGCCATTAATGAGCGAAGGAAAGTTTCTAGTTTAGGTAAGAGAAGGTGATTCTTGGGACGCTCGAGCTTGAGAAGCTGTTCCCTAGACCCTTTGACAATCTTAGAGGTAAGAAACGGCGGTCTGACATTAAAATCCAACTGTTATGAATTTTAGGCTAGGTCGTGATAGACCCTTTTGGGGGTCTGCATGTCACCTATGGGCAACTGGTTCTTGTAACTTGGAAGTGTATGGAGCTTCCTTACATGCAACAGGTGAAACCCATTATTGATTTCTTGCATGCATGTATGTATGGCGCAACGCTTAAGATCGTGGTGTTCGAAATCACGAGGTCGGACGAACCAGTGAGGAACGCCGAACAGGTAAGCTCCCTGTTCTTGAGAGTCCTTCTCTGGACCGCGTTCCACCATACTCCAAGGGAGTGATGGTTGTATATGTCATGATGCATGTATTGAAATTGAGTGTTACTGCTTTCTATTTGAGAACATGTATATGATTTGCACTGTGATTGCTTTGTTGTGATATTTGAGATTCTCTGGCCAGTAGAATGGACAAATGTGGACTTAGAGCCATAGACGTCCTCGCGGAACCCAGAGGGAATGTGCCCATTAAGTTGGATGATCTTCCTTAGGGGGTGTTTGCACAAAGTCTTGGGGGAATGTGCCCATTAAGTTGGATGATCTTCCTCAGGCAGGGATATACAAGGAAATGTGCCCATTAAGTTGGATGATCTCTCTTGTTATATCTATGTGATTATATACATGTGATGTGTTCTATTGTAAGCCGGGATGGCTAGCTTGTATAATGCCGTTTTGATGCTTTGTGTCGTGAAAGTGAACCTGGGAAAGGAGAAGCCTCCAGAACCCGAAGTTTACTGAGATTATTATCTCACCCTGATTGGGGAATTATATGTTATTGCAGGTGATGAGCACTGGGAGGACGGAGGATCCTGGGGCAAGAGGCCCGAGTAGCGAAGTAGTCCGAGGGATTCCGGACGAGAGGTCGAGCCGGGACGGGTTCTTAGTAAACCTTAGTCTATTTTGGAGCATGTGGTTCTGTATTTTGTTATGCATTTTCGCATGTTTGTAACCCGGGCCTGGAGGGTATCATACCCGGGGTCTTTTAAGTTTGTAAACTCATGAATTGTTGCCATACATAATGCAAAGCTTTTTATTCTATTGTGGACGTATGATGACGTCATTATATTTGTTGCTTCCTTAATTAGTTTTGTTAAATTAACTACTGCGCTTAACGACCATAATGGAATGTTAACAACCTGGATACATACGGGCTGTTACAAAATGATCCCCTTGGATCACCAACATCAACCCTCAAGTTTCTAGGATTTGGGTTTTTCATAGAGAATAACAAAAAGAAAACCCCTTGCAAATGAAATATGAATTGTGAGGCTTAAGAATGGGATTATTACCCTTACCATTCTTTTTTTCATGCCTAGCTTTCTTCGAGCACACCCACCCCTCTAATATATATCAATGCACATATGCTCAGGCCTAAACTTGCTTAAAAATGCACAAAATAAGCAAGACATCACCACGTAAATAATTAGTTTATTTCATGCACTTAAATTAAATTAAATTAAATTACTCTTGTAATTTAATTAAAATCACTTAATCAGACATTATGAAAGACACAGTGTTACACCAATGGTGGGAGGCTTGTGAAGGTTTCCCACCATAAACTCATCAAAGTTTACCTAATCAAAGTGTAGCCATTCTTTTTCTTTTGTAGGATTCATTGGGTTTGTTTTTCCTTAAGCATACATGTTTCTACTATATCAATAACTTTGTACTCATGTTTGTTTTTTCAAAACTTAAAGGATGCATATCAACAAGTAATTCTAAAATATCTACTAAAACTTACAAAGTAGAAATGTATGTTAAATGTTACCTTACTGGAAACTCAAAGATAATATTTATTAACTTGTAAAGATTAATAAGTTTATTTTACTTGTTATAAAGGAATTTCTAGAATGCATTTATTAATTATCAAATGTTAAGAACTTAAGATTGATTTTTAACCTATAAATATAGCTACTTTGGTTACTGACTAAGACAAGAAAAACTCCTTCATAATAGGATTATCATTATGTTAAGTCAAAAGACATTGGTGTCTTAATATGAATAAAGACCCTTAATTATTTTGATTAGATGAAAATAAATACAAAGGTTAAACATGGTGTCTTATGCGATATCAGACTGTGCCTCATACATTTGCATATGTATTATCAGATGATACAAGAGACATATCATGATCTAATACAACTTGGAAACAATGGCGTTTAAGACTTCACTTATTGTTATGTGTTAAGTAAAAAAATCATTTTTGTCTTAAGAAAAATCAGGACCTTAATTATTTTGATTAGATGTAAACAAATACAAAGGTTAAAAGTTTCATCTTTTGTGCTATCAAAACATGTTTTGTGAAGTCTGTGTCTGATGTTTTAGACAATAGTAAGACAAAATCATAATCTGATATGACATTAAAGATGACATTTTAAGACTTTTTTTAATACTGTGTATGAGATCTATTTTGTAGAGACATTTTCCTAGGATGTCAAAACCTATGAAGAATACATGAAGCCAAGCTATGAAATTCCTCAATCACCATCAAAAAGGGCGTTTTGTTGCAAAGACCTGCTCTGACGGAAAAGGAAGTGATTTCTTGTTGTAGTGTTCAGCATGCCAGCCATGAAAAGTTTTTTCTTAGCATGAAGAAGTATGTGCATTTAATGGCACAACGACCACATTCTTCAGGTGCAAGCTTAAGAAAGGAAATATGTTTGTTTATAGACAATAGATACTTGATTGAAAGAGGCCTATAAATACCATAAGCTTTGAAGACATGAAGTACGAATTGAAGTGCTTATTATTCAAATTCTTTATGTAAAAATCTCTCTGTAAATTCTTGTAAAGTTTAGAAAATATCTCAAAACACTGTGTTTATCTTGAGAGAAAAGGCTAAGTGTTGAAACTATTTATCCATTTGTAAGACAATTAAGTGTTAGTCATTGTGCAATCAAACCAACAAATCTTTTGATTTGTGTTAGAGCCAACAATGGCTTAGTAGCATAAATAATATTGATTGTAACAAGCTCGATGTAGAGCTTAAGTTAAGGAGCCATAAACGGCAGTGATAAATACTTGTAACTTGTTGAAGTTAGTGAAACTTAATGATTTGTCAAGACCTGGACGTAGTCTCGGTGGTTGAGAAGAACCAATATATATTTCCTATGTCTTATTCCTTTTATTTTCTCTTCTATTATTTGAACTGACCTAGGGTTTGAATTTGATCTTTACTTTTGAAAAACTCGGTTTGTTTTACAAATATCTAAAACTATCATCTGATTTGTGTTGCAAAAATTTGATATTTGTTTTCTCAAGTTTTACTTCACCAGATGATAACTTTGTTGTATTCAAAAAAGGTTTTAAATTTAGTAAAAATCACAATTCAATCCCCCTTCTTGTGATATTTGCCTTTACACTCTGTGTCTGAGATTTGTTTTGTAGAGACATTCTCCAAGGATCTGTCGAATCCTATGAAGAATAAATGTAACTCAAGATCTGAAAGTTGCCAAACATCATCAAAAGATGCATTTTGCTTGTGACAGGCATGCTCTAACTTAAAGCAAGTGATTTTATGCTGTAGTAATCAACATGAAAGCTCATAAGAGATTTTTTCAACATGAAGAAGTATGTGCATGTAATGCTCCAACAACCACATCCTTCAGACGAAAGCTCAAGTGAAAGAAATCTATCCATTTAGAGACAATGTACACTTATTAAACAAGGCCTATAAATACCAAAATCTTTGAAGACATGGTTACGAACCTACGCGTTTTCATTCAAATTCTTTATGTAAAAACCTTTCTGAAAATTTTTGTATAGTTGGAAAAAGCTCTCAAAACACACTGAACACTTTGAGAGAAAAGAGTAAGTATTGAGATTGTATATCCTTCTGTAAGATGATTAAGAGTTAGTCATTGTGAAAACAAATAACATATTTGATTGATTTGTATAGAGCTAGTAGTGGCTTGGTAGAACAAAAAATACTCAGTTGTAACAAGCTTGGTGTAGAGCTTGAGTTGTAGAGTCAGAAGTGATAGTAATTAAAACTTATAACTTATTGAAGTTAGTGGATCTTGGTAGTTAGCCAAGAACTAGACGTAGTCTCAATGATCGATATGAACTAGTATAAATCTATGTCTCTTATATGCTTTCATTTCTTTTTTCTTTCAACTGACCTAGGGTTTGAATTTAATTTTGTTTTTAAAAATCTATCGGCTTTGCAAAATCTGTTTCCATCATCTTAAAGTGTATTTACGAAAATCTGTTATCTGTCTTACAAAGTTTCTCTTCAGACGATAACTTTATTTTTCACGAAAAAGACTTTAAAATTTTCTAAAATCAGAATTCAACCCCCTTTTTATGATATTTGCCTTTTCAGTTTGGTATCAAAGCTCAGCCTTTAAGGGTTAAGCACCTAACAATGTCTAGGGGAAAAGATCCTGATGGTAGATAACAACAACAACGGTTAGTTCATTGCTAAGGGAGCATCCCTCATGAGGCCACTAGGCTTCATAGGAGAAGACTATCCTTATAGAAAGACATAATGGAGATGTACATCCAGTCCACTCATTACAAATGGAGACATACCCATTCCTAGACCAAAAGTAGAATGGACAAACACAAACCTCACTATAATAGAGCTAAATACAAAAGCTCGTTGTACTCTTACATGTGCTTTATCCAGGAATGAGTATAACAATATCTGTAGACTGAAGACAAACCAAAGAGATCTAGGACTCATTGAGCATTAACTATGAAGGGACAAAAGATGTTCAATTGAGAAAAGTTGCCACTTTAATAAGGCATTATGAGAGCTTCTCCATGAAAGAAGGTGAATTTGTGGATGCTATGTTTGGAAGACTTCAAGTGCTTCTAAACAGTCTTAATGATTTAGGACACACCTTCATCAAAGCTCAAATAAATCTAAAGATCCTAAGCAGCTTTCCCAAGGTGTAGGAACCAAAAACAACAACCATTGAAGAGATGGAAATATGAAAACTCTAGCATGGGATGAACTGTTGGGTATCCTAAGAGTTCATGAAGTTCATCTTAAGAACCAGGATCATTTGCCAAAGAAAAGTAAAGAAAAGAATAACTCCTCTAAAGCTCTTAAAGTGCATATGATCTTATGGTTCAAACAATAATTCTAGAGATTCCATAGATGAAGTGGCTCTCATGTCCAGAAAGTTCAAATAGATGATGAAAAAACAAGGAAAGTTCCAGCACTCCTTTAGAAGAAAGAACATAATATTCAAGAAGTACTATAAGGAGGAAATCAATAAAATCATTTGCTTCAAATGTCGAAAACCTAGACATAAGAAGTCTGAGTTTCCCCAATTAAAGAAGAAAAGATATTTTGATGACAAGAAAAAGAAAAGTTTGATGGTCACCTGGGATGACTCAACAGTTTGGACGATGAACAAGCTAACATTTGTCTTATGGCAGATACAGACCAAAAAATTGGGGTAAAAACTTGTTCTAAATCTGATACCTCTTCTAGTGCTTCATCAGACAATGAAGAAGATATGTTCTATGATGTTCTTTTTTAGAATTGTCATATGATTTATCTTCAGTGAAAAGTATAAAGAAAAATATAAAACATATGTTTTATGTAAAAGTTTGAGCTGAAGAAATCAAATGAAGTTGTAGAAAAGAAAATCCAGACTCTAAAAGAGAGTCTGATCCATGCTAGTAAGACAAACAAATACTCTATAGTTGAAAAACTAAGAGAGGAAGTGATTTGTCTTACAAAAGACTTTGGGAATTTTTTGGAAAGCTCAAACACATTAACCATGTTTTTAAAATTCCATCAACATCCCATGATAAGTCTGGCTTAGGTCTAGAAAAAGGGTTATCATCCTCCAAGTCACAATCTAATTCAGACAAATGTGACTTCTATGGTAAGTCTAGACACTCTAAGTTTAGATGCATCCATAATAAGAAGCAAATGTCTAAGGGTATTAATGTTGCTAGACCTAAAAAGATTTAGGTACCAAAATATCATATTGTTTCTTTTGCAGACATTTGTGTCTTAAGACGAATTAGGACCCTTAATTATTTTGATTAGATGCAAATAAATACAAAGATTTAAAGCTATGTCTTATGCAATATCGAACAGTGCCTCTTACGTCTGCGTCTACATTATCAAATGATAGAAGAGACATATCATGATCTTATACAACATTGAAACAATAGCATTTAAGACTTCATTTATTGTTGTGTTTGAAATTCATTTTGTAGAGACGTTCTCCTAGAATCTATCAAATCCTATTAACAATAAATGAAGCTCAAGATCTGGAAGTTTCCAAACATCATCAAAAGACATGCTCTGCTGGTGACAAACTTGCTTTGACTTAAATCAACTAATTTTCTGCTATAGTGATCAACACAAAAACTCAGAAGAGAGGTTTTTTGGCATGAAAAAGTATGTGCATTTGATGCAAGCATTAAATGCTCCAATGACCACATTCTTTGGATGCAAGTTCAAGTGAATAATTCTATCCGTTCAGAGACAAGGGGCACTTCTTGAAGAAGACCTATAAATACCATAATCTTTGAAGACATGGTTACAAACCTATGTGTTTTCATTCAAATTCTTTCTATAAAAACCTTTTTGTAAATTGTTGTATAGTTCGAAAAAGATCTCAAAACACCTTGAGAAAAACAGACTAAATGCAAGATTGTATATATATTTATAAGATGATTAAGAATTAGTCATTATGTAATCGATCGCTTTGTAAAACAAAGAATATTGCATTGTAACAATCTTGGTGTAGAATTAAGTTGTAGATGTGTTGTTTTTAAAATGTGTTGTTTTCAAAACCAAACTAACAATAAAACTAAAAAGTAAAAAATGTCGAGGTTTTGGTGTTCAATTAGGATTGAACTGGTCTTTTCATTCATACAAATGTTCATATGTTTATGATTATAATAAAAATCATATAATATAAAAATACGAAGAAAAAATCACTTTGATACACATAATACCTGACAATCTAACTATAGGAACAAGAAAAGCCTACAACACACATAATTTAAGTATTTAACACAACTATTAGTCTTTTGTTAAGGCAGAATTGAGACAAAAAGAAAGTTAGAAACACATACATACCCCTACAAAGAAAACAACACAACAAAGACAAGAACAAAAAATTAATCACTGGAGTAATCATCACCACCCTCTTCATGATCAGCAACAACTTTCTCTATAAACCGTTTGCGGACTCCTTCAATGATAGCCTCATTTCCATTATGACCATCATTAAGTACAGGATCTGATTGGCACAACACTAATGCAACACCTGATATTCCAGAACATGCAAAGAATTCAATGTATTAGATAACAAGGGAACAACAGGTTTAGAAAAGTATTACTGCTACACGAGAAGGATTGGCATGAGGGATGAACAAATCTAATCAAGGGGCACAAGTTCAGCTAGATAAGGGAAAAATTAAATAATGTCTATGCTGCTTCTGATCTTATAAACTTAACTGGTAGACATGGAATAGTTACAAGTTTGATTAGCAGGACAGCCATGGCATGGTTACATGCTTTCCATTTTCATGTCAACAGGCATGGAGGCCAGTAGAGCCAAAAACTAACAATATCTAACATTGAGTATAAATATTGTATTTAGAGTATGTTTGGCTTACTTTTGTTTTTTACTTGAAAGCTATTTTTAATTTTTAATTAAAAGCCAAAAATAAGAACTTAAAAAAAGTAGTTGTTTGTGTTCTTCTTTTTAGATAAATCTTGTTTGGTTAAAAAAATAAAGAACTTAGTTTTATTTAAAACTGATTCATCCATTGAAACAGTACATTTATTTATAAATAAAAAATAGTGAAAAATTAATTTAACTTGCATAAAATTATTTTAATGATATTAAAAATAAGAACTTCAAAAAACAAGTAGTTGTCTGTGTGCTTCTTTTTTTTAACTTATAAGTTTCTTTTAAGATAAAACTTGTTTGGTTAAATAAATAAAGAATTTAGTTTTATTTAAAATTGATTATCTGATCCATTGAAAAAGTGCATTTATTTAAAATAAAAAATAGTGAAAAATTAATTTAACTTACATAAAATTATTTTAATGATATTATAAAAATACTGAAATACAAATATTTAAAACTTTTTCAATTTTAAAAAAGTAAAAAAAAATTACAATAATGCTAATATTGAAAGAATTTAATCAGGAAATAAGGAAATAGACATGTCTCTATCTCTAAATTGATCTTGATCACTAGTCATTACCATATTGGCAAAGTTCTTTCATACAATTACGAACAAAGAAAAGAAAAACTTAGGGTAAGTTTGTTTTATTTGAAAAACTGTGTTCTGAAACAATTCTACTTAACCTATCAATCAATGTATCATCTAAAGTCTATTTTTGACAATTATTTTCCAAATTCCAAATCAAATACTTTAAAAAATAAAAAAACAGAAACAGACAGGAGATTTTTCTTTCCATTTTCACTTCTCAATGGCAAGCAGATGGAGAGAAAAGAACTAGCATAAATTCACATCAAATGCAGAGAACACAGAGAAGGAACATGCAAATCGAGTTTAGTAGTTTAGTGAGCTGTGTCGAAGCAGTATGTTCTTATGAGGAAGACATTCTAACAAAAAACTCCCTTAGCTGCGTCACAGAATGTATTTATACCATTAGCTGTGTTGCAAATAAGTTCTTACGAGGAAGACAGTGAATTTGACAGATATGAGCTAGGGAATCCTTGGGTGGACAGAACCCAAACAGCAGTTTCTGGAAGACAACCCAGAAAATGATAAACAGAGCAAGCCAAGAATTAGTTTTTACCCATCAAACAAGTTTTTCTATTTTTTAGTTTTTGAAAACTAAAAAAAATTTGAAAATGGAAATCAAACATTCCATTAGAATTAGACTCTATCAATCACTATTGTTCTTCTTTAACAAGTTTTTCTATTTTTTTATCAATCACTTATTCATTTTTAACAAATTTTCCTATTTTCTTATAATCTATAACACACACACACGCACACACAAAACTCCCTTGTCCTTTTAAATCTCAATTATTCTTATCTCATAGTATCATACATCTGCCAAGACGTCATTGACCAGTGAATTAAAATATTCTTTACTATTAACACATAATTGCTTGACCCAGACTAGAATGATATCCCATGTTCAGTGAAAAGTCCTATAAGCTCAAGAGAAGAAAAAGAATGTGTGTACTAGGGAGACAGAGTAACCAACTACTTATGAATCAATTGAATTTGTGGCTTAACTTTGTGGATGTGATAGGTACCAAAATTATAACAAGAGCAATACTGAATATTCACTGTATTATAGATGAATTCGGACCTGTACCAAAGTGAAACAGAACCTGATCGCAAGAAACAGCAGATGAAAATACAACAGGAAATAATAGGAAGTTAAAGACTACATATTCTCTCCCAAAAGTCCCGGCCTACTTCAGCCTTGCTTTTTCTGTCAGTTTCCCACGCTATATGCCCACTACCCATTATCCCACTCTTTCATAACCAACTCAATAACTGGTTATAGGCTTTCTCTCGCTCCCCAACTTCCTTTACAATATTTCTCTTTCTTCTAGTACAATATTTACCAAATTTTGTATCCATTTGGGCCCCAGACAAATTTATATTTGTGACTTATCAAATGCCCACTTGTATATTTGAGAAAGGGTGTCATCTGGCTACTTACGAATAAATTAAATTTATGGCTTACCTTGATCCATATTTCTGCAGTATAATATTCCTGCTTTTCATCATACCATACCCACCAATGCTAGACACATCTTAAAAAATGTGAACTTCTATTTATGTATAGAGAAGTTTTTGGGAACCAAATTCAGCACCTTATATCTTGGTCAAATAAATTGCTAAAGCTTCCACCAAGTAATTGAAGTGTTCTCTGTCAGCGCATAATGTATCATGTATACACAGAAATCTTGGTTTCTATAGTTATCATCCTACTCTGTAAGAGCAATTAAACAAAATGTTCATAAAATATATTTACTATCATGATCATAAAAAGTAACAAATTTCTCACCATGATAAATGAACTGTAATTTCCATAAAGGCTAAAGAAAAAAAATGTCAGAATTTGGCTTGATACTATTTATCATCCTATTCCCTCATGCATTGCTTTCTATAATGGCTATGTTACTGGGACTTCATGTTTCCTTCTCTTTAGTAAACCTCTTTTGACTCCTTGCCACTAATTTTAGAATAACAGGTGTTGGGTACAAGGAATGAATACAAAAAAAACATAAACCACTTATTCATAGAATGACACCAAACATGTCTGCAACGAATGGGGTGTAGAGTATGAAACAATGGAGTCCTAATGGTATTAAAGCCAAAGAAGGAGACTGATAGAGACAGGGAAAGAGCATAACATACCACAAATATACAAAATATGAAACAGAAATACCATTAAAGAGCACAATAAAAACAGGGAACAAAGTATAAAACCAACCAAGGACATGGAATATGATGCTAGTAAATTAAATCAAACAACATGAAAGAACATGGAAAACTCAGTACATTAGGTATGAATCGCACTACAACAACAAAGCAGTGGTGAGAGGGCTCCGATAACTAGGAGGGTATTAGCAGAGCAGTGGGAGTCTCTCGGTTGAGAAGCTTAGGTTTCCAAATTGGTTTAGAAAGAAATTTGAAAAAAACCAAGGAGATGGGATTTGAACCACGAGTCTTGCCCAAAAAAAAAGCTTTGCATAAGCTGACCATAAGCTCCTCCAACAAGCCTTCTTTAAAAGCTTCCTTTTTTAATGGTTTCTTAAAACATAAGCTGCTTTTATATAAAGTGTCAGGCTCAGCTTCTCCTCTTCTCCATTGAAGGAAAAGAAAAGTCACAAAGAAGTTAGGCCAAATACTAGAATAGACCAAAACAAAATTTGACTAATTAGGCAGATCATTAGCAGGATTACATTCACAACGAAAACAAATATCTTTCAACTAGTTCTGATGTGCCATAAAAAAAAAAGCCTCACTTATGGTTAGAAACTCCTCTGAAACCTAGGCTCTTAATTCCGTGAAGGAATTGTTAACCAAATTTTATAATATTTAGGATCAATATGCTTTTCATACTAAAATAATGGTAAACAAAATTTTTACAAGGGGCACTAATCAAAGTAAGAGAAGAGAAACAATGAAGCTTGCATTCTGAGACATAAATACCTTCAGGTGTGCATCTTCGCCCGAAGCTATGCAAACCCACATAATTTCCTTTGACTGCTCCTTTGTTGTACACCAACAAAGTGGGAAGATTCTGATCCGGGTAATTCGGTATGCAATCAGTAGATATTATCTTCACAAATTTTGTTGAAGGATATCTCAATGCCAATTCTTCAATGCTTTGCATCAACAACCCACATTCAGGAATCCTGTAACAAAACCACAAGAAACAACACAAGAAACATGACATTAAAAAACTAAATAGAACTTGGAATGTAAAAAAAACTCCGTACCCTTCTTTGTATAGGATGACAACCACCCAAACATCAGATGGAGCTTGTGACACCTCTCGAACAAAATCAGATCCTGAAATGGGAATCACTGATCCAAACCTCAATACTTTTGCTGCCTCTTGCATCTCAGCCAGCCTCTTCTTCCTATCACAGAAAAATGATTCAATTAAGAACAAGTAGAATTAGCACACACATACACACACACACACACACCGAATTTTGTTTCCTCGAAACGCCCACTTTTCAAGCAAATTCAGAATGAACGGGTCATCAACAAGAGGAAAAATAGTCTCTTAAGCATTATTCGCTATAAAACCTTAAATCCACAACAATTTCCAACCAAATAGTATTCAATAACATATAAAGGAATGAAGAAAAGGGTGATTAAATGAACTCCTAAGCACGAATTTACCTGTAAAATCTCAAATCCACAACAATTCCCAACCAAATTTTATTCAACAACATAGAAAATAAACAACGCAAATACAAGTCTCAGACCAATCTTCTCTACAAAACAACACAATAAACCCCACCAACAAATCCACGAAAAGACTCAAACTTTATCCATCCTCCACCACCTTGGGGAAAAACAAAACCAACCCACTTAATAAAAACCCTTCAAAATCCACGAAACACCCCATCATTCTTTGTGGGTGACAGAACAGGAAAAAAAAAGGGCAACAAACAGAACCTGTATTCTTGGAGGAAGCGATCGTCGTGGAGGTCGTCTTCGAGGTCTTCGAGATCCTCGGAGGTTTTCGAATCGATCCATGTTTTGTCTTTGGGTTGATCATCAGAGGCAGCAGGGGTGAAAGGTGGGGGCTTGAAAGCTGGTGCCTTTGCAGGCAAATTTCCGAGCTTTCTTTGAATATCGTCCCATTGAGTAGAAGCTCCTTCTAAATCCTTGTACACGAAATGGTAATCACCCATTCTTCTCTTTCTCTTTCTCGACAAATCTGGATTTGTTTGTTTTGCTTTCTTCCTTCAACTCCTTTAAATAACACTTTTCTTTTAAATTATTTAAAATATTTTAAGAATGGAAAATAAAGTAAATATATTTTTTAAAATAAAAAAATAGAAGGATTAAAATAAAAAAAAACCAAATTACTGGAAAAATAATATTTTAATCCCTGAATATTGATAAATTATGACGAAATAATCCTACCATTAACTCTCACAATTTTGCATGTGATGTTTTTGGATTAAAATGTCATGAAAAATGTACACATGTGTTGTCGAGTCAATCACCTAATTGGACAAATAAGTAATTGACTTATCTGTCAGCCAAAAAAGTAAATGGACTATTTTATAATGAGAGTCTTCATCTTCTAATTTAAATTGCAATTTCTGACGATTTCTAAATTGCCAGAATCAATTAATATTAAAAAAAATCAAAGTATAATTCCTAGCATTTTAAAAAATGGCACAAATTATATATATATATATATATATAAACAAACACTTCAAACCACTCCAATGCCAAAGTTGAACCCCAAAAACCTAAATCACTCCATCACACTAGTTCCTTCCTCAGCCAACACAAAGTAATCAACACCTTCAAGGTACCAATTGTGTCATCGAAACTCCACCACCATCCAAATCCAAACTTGCAAGCAGAAAGAAATTAGAAAAAGAAAACACAAAAACAAGGAAGTGTGAAAATGCTCTTTAACCAAGTCATCGACACCTTCGCTCCATCTTTGACTTTGAGCTTTGTGTTTGTCATTGTCATCGCCACCCTCTTCCTCTAGGTCCCAACATCGTCGATTTCATCAACATTTTAGGAGTTTCCAAAAATTCCAACCCTAAACTCATAATAATGAAACTTATTCTTCGAACTCCACCATATGGACCAACCTAAAAACCAAATCTCTACAATGAAAGCATGAAAGGAAATATGTTGCCTTATTCTCAAGATCCATATGCAATATTCTCAAGAAAACACGTGTAGATCCGAGATTAAAAAGATAGAAAAAAGACAACAACAGATCAATTCGTAAGCCAAAATTGAATTTTGAATATATATTATTTTTTAATTGAGGTTGGGAACAAATGTTTCTTGAGGTTTTCAATTTCGACAACGACGTAGAGAGCACATTAATGTTTACCAAAAGCATGAAGTGAACAAGGGAGATAGTGGACAAGGCCAAATCTTCCATTGTTGACAATCAGCTCATATCCACAATGACGAGGGACAAGGAGGCTTTACGGGGAGTTGGGTCAGATCAGGCTGATTCGAGTTATAGTTTGATGGAGTTGCAATGTTGGCAAAGGGTGACAACGAAGAAGTTGCTAACAACGGTGAAGAGGGTTCATAGTTTGGGTGTGGGCAAGTGAAGGAAGAGGGGAAAGACTTAGAGGAGAGGTGAAGGGACAGATCGATAAAGTTTGAGAAAAATAGAGAAAAAAATAGTCTCAGCCATAGATTATAAAATAAAGAGATTTAATTGACACAAAAAAAATTCCCACAGTGGAAAACCTTGTATAACAATCCCAAATTTACTGTTAAAAATTTGGTCATGCCGACTCAACAACACATGTGTACATTCTTCATGATATATTGGTCCAAAAGCACTACACATGTAAAGCTGAGAGTTAACAGTTTAGAGTTAACAGAAAGACCATTATATCACACTTTTTCAACATTCAGGGACTAAAACTTGTACTGTCCAAGGTCCACCAAATGGACATGGCAAGTGACATGACCCTCCAATGTGCACGTCAGCTTTAGCACAAGAGCACGAATGCTTTGCCTTTAGTGGTTGGACTATCGGGCCAACAGGTTATCTTTAAATACCTTAATATTTGAATATTATTGATAATGTTACAACCCCCTTATCAAGTGGCAAGTACTTAATTATCTATAAGCGATGGATTATCTACAAGCTATAAATTATCTACTAGCAATTATCTATAAGCCACAACTTATCTACTAGCTATTATGTACAAGTTGGGAATTATCTGCAAGGGCTGTTACGCCACTGTAACAGCCCCGACAAACAAGGATCTGAAGCCCTCATCTTACTCTATGAATACTAGGTTCTATCTCACACTTTTCATTCCATTCTCAACTAACGTACTTACGTGAGTGTCTGAGTCCTTTGTTTTGCATGCCTTCCCTCTTGTCCTCCTAACAAAGGATACTCACAGTCCAACGTGCAAGATCGTGGAGCCCACCTTGGCCACATCCACCCTGACGTCAGTCAGCTCTAGATTTTGGTAAGTACATTTAGCGCCCATCATGGGGTTGTGGTAAAACTTACCCCATGGCCTTTTTCACCAATGGTTAGCATGCAGTCTAGCCTCAAAGGTGAGACACCTCTAGAGAGCTCCAATCTTCCCCCAATAACCATGACAAACACTGAAACTCTTCAGCAACTCTAGATTGAGCATTTTTAGTATAGTATTTTTCTACTCTTATTAACTTATTTGACTTCTCTTAGATTCTTATTTTCTCATGTTAACTCAGTTTTGGTCTTAGGCAAATAATTAGGCTTAATTGATAATTGTTACTTATTTTTAGATTTTGTGCTTACTTGACCTATCTTCCTTGTGTAGGACTTATAGGATTCTAAAACACTCCAAATGGAGTATATGACTATTCCCTGTAAAGCTAAGGAAAAGAGCTACAATTTTGTCAGAGATAAGCGTCAACCAATTCAGCTATTTTAAGGGTCAAAATAGGCTTGAAAGTTAGAACCTCTGCACTTGAGTTTTGGGTTGTGAGTTAGATTTTAATTGATGTAATTAGCATAATTAGTTAGTTTAGATGGGCCTAATCAGATTCCATCCCTTAATTCTGTTTAATAACTATATATTAGTGTAGCTAGGAGTTATTTGATGACACAGGATACATGGAGACATAGATACAAAAACAAAATTTCTAACTTCTTGTGCAGGTTTTTAAAACTAAAATCATTTCTCTCTTTTTCTTTCAAATGTTCTTCATTGTTCTTTATTTTTCTTCTTCCTCTCATCTTTGTTCTTCTATTTTTCTCACACAAATTTCGTGCCTCTTCCATTGATGATGATCATGGAAGGCTAAACAATCAATCAATTCAAGGATCCAGTCCAAGCAAAGAGAATTTGAGTTCTGGTTGAGTATTCTAATTTCTGTGTGAATGTTCATCTTCTTCTTCAATCCTCTTTTCGATTTTCATGATTATGAATATGTTTAGGATTGAAAAAAAAATTAGGTTATAGATTATTTCCTAATTTTGAATTTTAATCATAGATTGTTTGGATGATATTTTAATCCGGTCTGTGATTTCAATTGATTTAGGAGTTTATTCGATCGATCTGTTTCTAATGATATTGAATGAACCTTCATAATATCATAATTATATGAGAATTATGATAATTTGCATTGCTCGATTTGGTGAATTGAATTGATATTCTTAAATTTGTTTTTAATACATCTTTTATCAATCTGTTAGTTTCTGCATTTTCTTCAATTCTTGTTTGTATTTCTGTAATTTTTGTTCATTGTTTGCAAACTATTTGATAAAATCCATCTGCTGTTTATAAGTGGATTAAGTCAGGAACCAAATTGGACTGTATCTTTGAGTTGACCTAGGTTAATCATGTGATAGAATTATCTTAGTTTTATTTGTTTTGTAGTGATCCGACAGTCATTATCATGTATTGCGAAGATAAAGCAACGCCATGAGGAGGAACTCAAAAAGCTGAAGGCTAATCACGACTAGCTGGAGGCTCGTGTGAGATGCCCCTAGGGCGACAGATGTAACGACCCGCCTCGTCGCTACTGTATCATACACTTTAATCACATTTTTAATTGTAATTTATATTTGAAAATCCATTTAAATTGATTACAAAAATAGTAGTAAATTTCGCGCGTGAACTTAATCAATATCAGTAATCAAACTTACCTTTTCCAACCAAAATTCACACTTAGACAACTTAGCATACAGTTGTCTATCTTTGAGGGTTTGCAACACAATTCGTAAGTGCTCCTCATGTTCCTCTCTAGTCTTAGAATATACTAGGATATCGTCTATGAAAACTACTACAAAACTATCAAGGTAGGGTGAAAAATCTTGTTGATGTAATCCATGAATACACCAGGAGCATTGGTCACACCAAAGGGCATAACCATATACTCATAATGACCATAACGGGTCCTAAAAGCAGTCTTTGGAATATCCTCAGATTTTACCCGGATTTGGTGATAACCCGACCTAAGATCTATCTTGCTAAACACGTAAGCTCCAACTAGTTGGTCCATAAGGTCATCTATCCTAGGTAAAGGATATTTATTTTTAATCGTCACTTTGTTCAACTAATGATAATCTACTCATAGCCTCATGGTTCCATCCTTTTTCTTCACTAATAGCACAGGTGCTCCCCATGGAGAGACACTAGGCCACACAAACTACTTAGCCAACAGTTCCTCTAATTGTTTCTTAAGCTCGGCCAACTCTATAGGAGACATCCTATAAGGAGCTATTGATATTGGTCCAGCACCGGGTACAAAGTCTATGGAAAACTCTACCTCTCTCTCTGGGAGTAATCTGGATATATCTTCAGGAAATACTCTAGGAAACTCTCTAACAACAGGAAGGTCATCCAAGGAAACCTTGGTTGCCACGCCTAGGTTTGACAGGATCATGTATAATTGAGCATTTTCTTTTAAAGAAGACATAACCCGATTGTCCGAGATAAAGATCCCTTTATCTCCCATATCCGGGTTGCCAAACATGACTATTTTTTCAAAACAATTCAATAAAACCTAGTTGGAAGATAACCAGTTCATTCCCAAAATAACATCAATTTGATTAAGAGGTAAACAAATCAGATCAACATGAAATTTCCTCTCAGAAACTTCAACACAACAATTTAAACACACCTCGGAAGTTACCACCGACCCACTAGCCGGGGTCTCCACTACAAGTTCAATATTCAAAGGAGACATGGAAAGTTTAAGTCTTTCCACACATAACTAGGATATAAAAGAATGGGTTGCGCCTGAATCAAATAACACAAGTAAAGGAATCTCGCTTATGAAACACTTACCTTGGATTAGATCTCGGGAATTTGAGGCTTCAGCACCATTAAGCGTAAATACTCTTCCTGTGGTTTCGGTTGTCCGGGTTAATCCTACTGACCGCCTCCATTCTGCTCTTTCTTGGGATGTGGGCAGTCCCTCTGAATGTGACCCTTCTCTTTACAATTATAACAAATCAGACCTGACCTACATTCAGTAGAGATATGTCCAAGTTTACCACATTTGAAACAGATAACCCTGGTTGGAAATGTGGAAGGTCTACCACCATTTCCATTGGAAGAACCCGAAGCAGAAATTATTGGTTGACTAGGGTGATTATCATATGGATTACGAGTGTAGGGTTTCCCACGATTTTGGAACCCAGTTTTCCTATCCTTTACCGGGCCCGTACTTCGGTAGTAGGCCACCTTATCCCAGAAGTCCTCATCCCATACCCGACACATGTTTACTAAGACCGGAAACTACCGGATTCCTTGATAGTTGATGGCTTGCTTTACCTCGACCGTAGACTGTTCACGAACTTAACACATTTTGAGCTCTCACCATCCTGTCCTTGATAGTGACGAAAGTATCTCACCAACTCCTCGAACTTAGCCGCATACTCGGCTATAGTCCGGCTTCCTTGTTTGAGTTCTAGAAACTCCATTTCCTTCTTGTTTCGCACATCTTCCAGGAAGTATTTCTCTAGGAATGCCCCCCTAAAGATTTCCCAAGTCACTACCCAGCCTTTCTGCCTCCATGCGTTGGTGAGTATTATCCCACCAATACTCGGCTTCCTCCGCCAAAGTATAAGTGCTGAAAGTGACTTTCTGTTCTTCCGGGCACGCCATAACTCGAAAAATCTTCTCAATTTCCCGTATCCAGGTCTGGGCACCATCCGGGTTGTATCCTCCACGAAAAGAAGGAGGATTATTTCATTGAAATCGATCTAACCCGTGATACTCTGCAGCTCTTGGAGCTTCTCCTCTTTGCTAATTCCCCAACGCCTGGGCTAAGGCTTGGAGAGCATCGGTGATAGCATGGTCATTCTTACCAGCCATCACTTCCTACGCATAGTGAGACGTGAGAACCCGGAAGGAATACAAAATAGGCACCAAGTTATACTATATAGACTTCCTATTCTTTGTATCCCGAACTACTTGCCATAATGTTCCCTTGCATTGTGCCGAATTATACAGATGACCAGTCTGATAATTCACAACAACGCATAGAACTTATGGTATAGTAGACATGGAAAAATACAAACTTACTATGACCACACTAACATTCTTCATAAGTTATAACATTAGGAAATATAACTCAATCATAGAACAATTAATCACTTTAACAATCAGGCATTCAACAATCAACGTGGCATGCACATAAGAAACATAACAAGCTCACAACTCACTGGCCGAAAGGTCCGACCAGGCTCTGATACCACTAATGTAACGACCCACCTCGTCGCTACTGTATCATACTCTTTAATCACGTTTTTAATTGTAATTTATATTTGAAAATCCCTTTAAATTGATTACAAAAATAGTAGTAAATTTCGCGCGTGAACTTAATCAATATCAGTAATCAAAACACGAATAATCAATGTTGAAATACCTCATAATACATTTATATAAGAACATAATTTGGAGTGATTACAAACAACCATGTCAAAAGTGTACAAAGTTTTCAAAAGAAACAAGGGATTAAGTGACGAGAGTGTAACTAGCAAAATAATGGGGTGTATCCATCAAAACAAGGGGTACATCTAGCAAAATACAACTCCTGCCCGGGTTACAATTCAATGCTTATTTCGGCAATAGAACACTTCTATAAGTCGGGTTCTAACTAAGTGAGTTGTCACAAATACAACTCATGGTCGGGATATGGTCCGAATCCATCCCGGCATCATAATTCATTTACAAGCCGGGTTCTAATCAAACATTATCTCGGATACTTGGCGGCTCCATCAAAAAGAAATAACTCCCAGACTGCTTGTTACTGCCCGTCTGTTCACACAAACATGGTTCGTGATCATCACAGGTACCAAAACCACATGGCACAAGAAAAGCAAAGGTGAGTTCATCATGTAAAATAACAATTTAATAAATATTGTCAATTATAAAAACACAACCTGGTCATTACATTATTACAACAATATTCAAACATTTCATTCACATAATCAATCATGGACAACCCGTCTAAACCACTTCACCAATTTATCTTATAATGACTAGTCATGATGCATGTTCCTGACTCAACTCTTAGTCAATGCAATGTGGTACCATCCCCGGACAATAGGCCAAATCCATGGTACAAATGATTCCTGTAGCTTGTCAGGGTCACTCTGTTGTGTACGAGTCTCACTCCCCCATGGTGATCAACCAAATGGGTGTCAGAAGGTTATCCTTATAGCAATGGCCCCCCAATACCTCTCGTACTTTGCAATCAATCATCCTATTTCTATCATGCATGAAGTATGTCTCTCCAGGGCACCACTGTATAGACCGGTGCAGGAGAGTGTTCCTCCCTGGATGGTATCACTATACGCCTCCCATGTACATACTCATCACCCCAAACAAGGGCACACAGATGCACTATCCGGCATCTCACGTCAACACATAACTATCACCATGGCACATCAATGTATGACCCAAGCCCGGGCTCAGCTCGACTCGAATAGGATAATGTCATATACCCCCATGGGTATTTATGTATATCCAAATGAATTTAGATTACCTATGGGCACCATTGTATAGACCAGCGCAGGAGCAATCCCTTCCTGGCTGGTGTCGCTATACACCTCTCCATGGTATCAATGCATTCAATAACTCAATCCAAAACAATAGTCAATCTCAACATAATCACGTTGTTTAAAAAAACATGCACGTAAAACGGTGTAAGGTTTTAGATGTCTGAGTTGTTATTCAGCTATCACAACTCTGAAGAAAGAATCCGAACAAGGTCAGATGAAGTCGGTAGAGGTTGGACAAGGTCGGTAAAAGTTTGGTTGAAGGATATCAAGGGAACCTAGTAGCTCTATTCCCAAGAATACACGAGCTCTGTCGAGTAAGTAACCCTGTAGCTCTTTTCCCAAGGACATACGAGCTTTGCTGAGTAAGGAACCCGATAGCTTACAAAGAAAGGGTTTTGGACTTCGTATTTCTAAAGATAACAGCTCACTCCGGGTAAGGAACCCGGTCTTTTTAAGGAAAGAAAGGAATGAACTTCTAGAGTCGACACGTGTTTGGAATCCGGTTTCTCTAGAAAAGAAAAGAATGAGCTTCTAGGGGCGACACGTGTATGAAACTCAGTCATTCTAGAAGAAAGAACACAAATTCAATCGAGTAGAGGAACCCAATAGCTCTCTTAATTGACTTCAAACTTCAAGGTACACCCCTGGTAAGAAACCTGGTATTTCTAAGGAAAAAGAAAGCGTGCCTTAAAAGCTCTTAAGGAAACAACCCCGGGTTAGTAACCCGGCATACAAATATCCGCCAACAAGGACTTGGTTATGTTCTGCATGTATATATGCACGCTACGTAAACCATTCAACCTGGCATACCAATCCCAGTAGCCGACATCACAACACAAGGGATTGACATATATATTTAACTCGGCCTACCCATCTCGGTAGCTGACATCCCAAACACAAGGGATTGATATATATACCTAACTCGGCCTATCCTTCCCAGTAGCTGAGGTTATAACACAATAGTGTTTAAATATATATCACATACTCAACCCGACTTACCCAATCCGGTAGTCGTCTTCTTCACAAACTCATCACATAAAAACATCATCAAGTTATTTCACGCATAACACTATAACACGTATACATATCTCATCTCAACCATGATATCTATAATTATTATTAACACGATAAACTCCCCTTACCAGAGATTCTTCTCTTTTGATCTTTAACGTGGGTTTTGTTTGAACACTCTTTCTCACAGTGACTAGCAATGAAAGGCTATGCTCCGTTTACAAACTCTTCCTAACGGAGAGGATCTTCCACTACTGCTACGGTGGTTCGCAAAATTTTTAAGTGGAAGAAAAGAAAGTTCTGGGTGTAAGGTTTTAAGAGAGAGAAAGAAGAGAAATACGCAGAGAAGTGGGAGTGAATCGTGCTTCTGCTTCCTGTACTGCTATTTATAGATGGAGTTTTGAGGAAAGTTGCCAACAACTAGAATTAGTCAGCTACCACAGCCACCATAGTTGCCTACTTGCGTGACCAAACAACCACCAAAGCTACCACCGTTATGCCTGCACGGATAGCTTTATTTCAGCCACAAACTTTGACTTACACTCCTTAAGCACAAATATCAATGCACACATACTTTTCAGCAATAATTATACTAAACAATCAATTAACATAAATATCTTTCAACTTGTAAATTTCAGGGTGTGACAACAGACACTCTGCCCACACAATGCATGAACGTACCCAAGGGGAATCACACCCCTTACACACCATCAACACCCAAGACAATTCTAGTCTCTCCCACATACATTGCCATGAAGGGCGGACGACTTGTGTAACACCCCAGAAATTTCAGAGTGTGCTGAGCTGGATGTTTTATATGTGTGTATTGCTTGATTAATTGGTTTATTTTGGTAATTATTGTTTGGTACTATTCTGCCTTGGTATGCGTGCTTGATGGATGTTAGGCGTAAGTCAACTCTGCTGTTCTGGGGTTACTGGCCGTGCACATTAAGTGGACATGCCTCATCAGCCGTGTTTATAAGCAGCAGAGTGCGCAGCAGATGGTGCTTTTCCTTTCTTCTTCCTTGCGTTTTTCTCTCTAAAAACTTACCCAGAAACAGCTCTTCCTCAACCCCTCTGTGTCACCTTCAGCCCTCGAGGACCACCATATCTGCCATGAACCCTCCCTTACGTCAAGAGAAACCTCGTGACTGGAGCAGAAGTCGACGAACATCTTTCTTGAGGTTCAAAAGAGAATGAGCACTCTCACGCTTCAGAAGACGGTGTTCAGCATTGTTAGATTGTAGGACGAACTCCTGGTTAGGTAAGGGGAGTTTATTATGTTGATAACAACTTTAGATACCATGGTTGGGGGCCGGGGAGTCTAACCATGATGATAACGACATGTCCCTGGTGTGTGTTGTTTTTCCCAGAAAAGCTATGTCTTTTAATGAACAGGACGTGATGTGTTTTATGTTTGTTGGTTGGTGTTTTTGTGAGAAAGTTTGATGGTGTTCTTGTGGGGAGAGTTGATGCATAAGAACTCCTCGTGCATGCGTGTGAAGTCGGTATTTTGATTCTGTAAACCCCCAAAACACCTTTTTAGTAGTGTTTGTGAAAGTGCCGGATACCGGGATGAGTATGCCAGACTGAGCTCACTACGTAGCGTGCATATATATATAAGGGACATGACTCTTGGTAGTCAATTGTTGGTGGATGTCAATATCCCGGGTTCCTTACCCGGTTATTTTCTTAGAGCTGTTAAGCTCACTTCCTTTTCCTTAGAGATATCGGATTCCTTACCCGGGGTTGTTCATTCTCTTTGGAACTGATGAGTTCAAGTCTTTTCCCTTGTGAGCTACTGGGCTTCTTTACTCGGTAGAGCTCGTATCTTTTCTTTGTGGGCTACCAGGTTTCCGTACTCGATAGAGCTCATACCTCTTCCTTGTGAGCTATCGGGTTTCCATACTCGGTAGAACTTGTATCTCTTTTCTTTGTGAGTTACCGGGCTTCTTTACTCGGTAGAGCTTGTATCTTTTCTTTGTGGGCTACCGGGTTTTCGTACTCGGTAGAGCCTGTACCTCTTCCTTGTGAGCTATTGGGGTTCCATACTCAGTAGAACTTGTATCTCTTTTCTTTGTGAGTTACCGGGTTCCCTTTACTCGGATGAGCTTGCTTCCTTTCTGAGAAGCTACCGGATTTCCCTTACTTGGCTTTCGTAACCCGGACAACCTTGTGTAGGTTTGTGAAATTAATACAATCACAAGTCTTGCTTATTGTACCAAGCAAACGCTGTCTGTTATAATCGATTACAAGGCTTATGTAATTGATTGCATAGTGCTGAGTCCATCCTGGGTATTTATAAAACCCTAGGGATGGACCTTGTCCGCCCTTATCTGACCTTGACCACTGTTGCGCGATCGGCAAGTGTACCATTCGTTTCAAGTAATAAAGTAAGTAGAGTATCGTCTCCACAGGGATTGAATGCAATCTTATGTAACTTAACGTCTTAGAAATTGGAAGACAAAATAATAAGTTGAGAGAGTTGGTTGATTGTAATTGAGTGCTGTAATTTAAATGACAGAAAATTAACAAGAATGTAAGCAAATTTAATTAGAGTTTACTGTAGTGATGAAGGGTGATTGTAGTTAAGCGCAATCCCCTATGATTCCTTCCCACTATGTGTGATTAATTAGTAACTTGAACTAATCTTAATTGCTCAGCTGTTGTGTTCTCCTGTGATTAGCTAAACCCTAATCCCTTAGTGATTTAGCCCTTTGATGAAATTAAGAACCCTAATCCCTTAGTGATTCCCTCTTAAACCAAGCATTAAACAAACACAAACTGAAGATGTTGCAACTACACATCCCTATCCCTAGGTAATGTATAAATCGTTGTTCTACTCATTTCAGAAATTAGAATCCCAATATCCCTATTGCGAACCCTAACCCTAACCCTCTTAAGAGAATGGCCAGTCTAATTAAGAATTATGCAGTAAATAGCAGAATAGAACAAAGCAATTATGATATTCTTATTAAAACCAATCAATACATAGAGGAATTCTTCATAGGTTCATGGCTCAACCACAATACAGAACTTAGCCAAGCATATTCAGAGTTAACAATACTTCCATGATTAACATACCAGAAGAAAAGAAAGGATTACACAAGTTATAATTTTGCAGACTTCCAATCTTCTCCCAAGGTGCTTCAATGGCTTCTCCCTTTAGCAATCTCTCTAAACCTCTGTGAAAAAACCCCAAACCCTTGTGACCCAGAGGCTTCCTTTTATGCCCCAAACATCCTAGGTCTAATTCCAGTAAGTCTGCACAATTCCCCCCACTGAACCTATTTAAATCTTTTTAATTGGGGAACCAGTGAGCTTCTCACGCGATTCACGTGAAGTTCCACGCTAATCACGTGAGTTGTTCGAGTTGAAACGGTTGTTCTGTGACTTCTCGCGCTGATCGCGTGGATGTTGGCGCTGATCGCATGACTTATTCAAACTGTATGCTTGAGTTTGATAGAATGGCGTGACTCGCGTGGTAATTGGCGCGACTCGCGTGACTTGTTCAAACTGAGGTACTGTGTTTTATCATCTGGCGCTGATCGCGTGGCTGATGGCGCGACTCGCATGGGAGCTTCGAAAGCATTGGCTTGTTCTTTTTAGCTTATTTTCCTCTGTTGTTGTTTCCTAAATGATAAAATACTAATAAACTTAATAAATATGCAATTAAGTAATAATTCACTAATTCCTAAGCTAATTTACTAACTCTTAAACAATTTATTAATTAATTAAGCCTAAAAACTACTATATGCTGGAAGCATATCAACCACCCTTGACCGACCTTGTCCGCTTCGCCCTTGTCCACCCTCATCCACCCTTGTCTACCCTTGTCCACTGATTGAGTATTTTTAGTTTAATATTTTTCTATTCTTCTTAGCTTATTTGACTTCTCTTGGACTGTTATTTTCCCATTCTAATTCAGTTTTTGCCTTAGGCAAACAAGTGGGCTTAATTGATATTGTTGCTTATTTCCGGAGTTTTTGCTTACTTGACCTATCTTTTTTGCGTAGGACCTAGAGAGCTCCACAGAAATCAAAATGACACATATGAGTAATCCCTGCAAAGATAAGGAAAAGATCTACAATTTTGTCAGAGATAAGCCAAGGCCAATTCTGTCAATTTGAGGGGCATTTTAGGCTTGGAAGTCAGAACCATTGCACTTGAATTTTTGGCTGCGAAATTGGTGTAATTAGTAATTAGTTAGATTAGTTGGGCTTCATTGTGGCCCATCCTTTCCTACTGATTCAGTCACTATATTTAAGTGATTTTAGTTATTTGGATGGACACACTTCATTTTAGCACAAACAAATTTTGTAGTGACTTTTAGAAGCTTTTAGAATTAAAACCCTTTCTCTTATTTTCTCTCAACTGTTCTTCATTGTTCTTCACTGTTCTTCATTTTCTTTTTTGTTCTTCTATTTTCTTGCACTAATTTCATGGGGCTTTCATTGATGATGATCATGGAAGGCTAAAAAATAAATCAATCCAAGGATCCAAGCCCAAGCAAGGAGAATTTGAGTTCTGGTTTGGTATTTCAAATTCTGTGTGAATGTTCACTTTCTTCTTCAATCCTCTATTCCATTTTCATGATTATGAATGTGTTTAGGATTGAAAATGGATTAGGTTATGGATTCATTTCCTAATTTTTAATTTTAATCACAGTTTATTTGGATGATATTTCAATTAGGTTTGTGGTTTCAATTAATTTAGGGGTTAATTCGATTGAGCTGCTTCTAATGAAATTGAATGAACTTTCATAACAGAATCATTATCTGAGAACTATGATAATTCGTATTGCTTGGGTTGGTGAATTGGATTGATGCTTTTTAATCTGTTTTAGAATACCTTTTATCAATTCTGTTAGTTTCTATTTTGTTACGTTTTTCTACAGTTTTTATTCACGCATGCAAACTGTTTGATAAAAATCCCCCTATTATTGACTAGTGAATTGAAGTTGGAACCATATTGATTGTGTCTCTGAGTTGACCTAGGTTAATCTTGTTCTACATAATTAGCGTAGTTTAATTGTTTTGAAGCGATACAACATCAGTTATCATCCACCCTCGTCCACCCTTGTCCGCCCTCGACTGACCTTGTTCGGATTCTTACATAAAAAACCTTTATACCTAGGTGCCAAGCCGGACACCTAATACTTCACACCGGCTCACTAGTTCATGTGGTGTTTGTAAATGACATGTAAGTAAGGAACTTATGTGTTTATGTTAATAACAGTTGAGGTCTGCCTATGTGATGGCTTGAGATAATGATGTATGCATTGGTACCATGGGGGTGTATGACGAGTATCCTATCCAGGATGGGTTGTTCCCGGATAGGTCATACATTGATGGAGCCCATGGTTATCGAATGCGAGTAATGTATGCATTGATACCATAGGGAGTGTATGACGAGTATCCTATCCAGGACGGGTTGTTCCTGGCTGGGTCATACATTGATGAAGCCCATGGTTATCGAATGTGGGTGGATATACATAGATACCCACGGGGGTGTATGACGAGTAACCTATCCAGGACGTGTTGTTCCTGACTGGGTCATACATTGATGGTGCCATGGTGATATGCTATGTATAGACACGTGAGATGCCAGGATCGGGTGGTTAACCTTGCAAGGACTATGGTCAGAGCATTGATGAGCCCATGTTGGGGCAGCCCGTGTTTTTGATGGTATGTATGTACATGGGGGTGCATGACGTATTAACCTATCCAGGACGAATTTGTTCCTGACTGGGTCATGCATTGATGGTGCCCATAGGACATACGACATTTGCATGACAGAAATAGGATGATTGGCTGTAGGGTACCGGGCTACTGGGGGCCACATCTGTTAGGAACTCCTTCTGACACCCCGGGGCTGATCACCACTGGGGGGGAGCAGCCTGTGCACGATAGAGTGACCCTGACAAGCTACTGCATCATCGAGACCACAGGGATGAACTATTTTTGAGATGGTACCACTTGGCATGCTGAGAGACGAGTCAGGAGCATGCATCATGCTAGGCATTATAAGTTGACTTATGGAATGTGGTTGAATGACTGTCCGTGTTGATTGCGTAATGAAATGCTTGGATCTTATGCTAATATTGTGATGTGTGGATGGCCTCCCCAAAAAGATGTTATTTACTGTTTGTTGTTTAACATGATAAACTCACATTTGCTTTGTTGTACCTTGTGGTTTGGTACCTGTGATGATCACGAACCGGGTTTGTGTGAGCAGACAGACAACAGTAGGAGACCTGGAAGACCCCTTTTTGGTTGGAGCCGCCAAGTTGCCGGGATGACGATGGATTAGATCCCGGCCAAGAACTATGTCTTTTTGAGATTTACCTTTCGTTGTGAAAATTCTTGTTTCTTTTGAAAAGTTCATACATTTTAGACATGGACAACTGTACCTACAATTAAACTACATTTTGTATGTGTACACACACACACACACACACACACACACACACACACACATATATATATTTGAGATGTCTTATACGTATCTTATTTACGTGTTTACTTGATGATGATGATGGGTATTGTGTGTTCGCGAAAAATTTACTACTGTTTTCATAATCAAAAGAAAAGCTAAGGGATTTTCATCTAAAACATGTTAATGACGTGATTAAGAGGCAGTGATACAGTAGCGACGAGGCGGGTCGTTACAACTTGTCGACACCTCTTTTGTCGACCGTATCATGGAGGCCGACCTGCCCTTAGGTTAGAAATTGCTCAACCTAGAGCGCTATGATGGAACTATCGATCCATATAAGCGCCTAGACACTTTCTTCACCTAAACAAATCTTTACACCAACGATGACGTAATTTTGTGTTGCATCCCTTAAAGGGGCAGCATTGACATGGTACGGAGGACTCTCCCTAAAGTCTATTGATAACTTTGACACTCTTGTCGAGTGTTTCAGTTCTCAGTACGCAACCAACAGATCACACTACATGAGTTTCGTTGCTTTGGCCAGTCTGTGACAAGTAGATAATGAATCCATCTGAAATTTCATAGACAAGTTTGGACGAATTATTGTCCAGATCCAGAATCTTAACTTTGAAATAGCACTACACTCCATGCTGCTAGCCTTACGGCCTGGTAAGTTTGCAAACAGCCTATGCAAAAAAACCTCCCAACAGCATGAACGCGTTACGCGAACGAGCCAAAGGCTATATTCAAATGGAGGAGATGTCCAGGTTTAGAAATAAGGTTCGACAAGCCGGACAAAAGTGAGACAAGAAAGAAGGGGGTACCAGAATTGACTCACACAAGTTGGACAAAAGGCACAAGCTGGACATAAGTGGGATAAAAAAGAATGAGGTACCAGGATCGACTTACATAAGTCGGACAAAAGGCACAAGTCGGACAAGTGCCAGGCTCTCCCAAGGAGACCCAAGTATGAGCATTACACATCCCTGACAGCCAATTGCACGACTATTATTGAAAAGGCCTTCAACGCGAAGGTACCCATAAAGCTACCTCTACCATTTCCTCCTAGAAGTTAAACAAAACCAAGAACTGCAGATACCATCAAAGTTAGAAGATTGTTGGGCCTTGAAAGACTAAATAAAAGAGCTCATACAAACTGGGTATCTAGCCTAATTCTGTAAAGAGGCCTGATAATCACCAGCAGGAGCAAGACCCGAAGGACAACTGGAGGAAAAACACAGAAATCATGATGCCAATAGAAGAAGGGACAAAGCATAAGATAGAGGGAGACAGAGGCATCACTAGCAAAGATGAGAACTAAAACCTCAACAAGAATAGGAAAATGAGCCCGCCCAACAAATCAAAGGCGTAGTCAACATCATTGCGAGCAGTTTTTCCTATGAAGGATTGTCTAGTCAGTCCCGAAAGAGGCATCTCCATGTCATTCAAGACATCGACATCAACTGTGTCGACATACCATCGCCACGAAGTCTCTTTCCCATAACATTCACCGATAGAGACTTCAAGGGCATCAACCCTATAAACCAGGTCGACCCCATGGTTGTCTCTATCGTGATTGCCAAATTTATGGTGTCTAAGGTCCTTATTGACCAAAGTAGCTCCATGAACATACTTTACTAGAAAACATTCTAGAGGCTCGAAGTCTCGCCTAATACAATCCAACCACCACTCATTGGCTTTATAGGAGAAAAAGTATAAACTAGAGGATATGTAGACCTCATGACCACTTTCGGTCAAGGTCAACTCTCAAGGAGCTTCTCAGTTAAATGTTTAATTGTTGATGCAGATACCTCCTACTTTGCTTTGATTGGCAGGAAAACGCTGAACAAACTCGGAGCCATCGTCTCCACACCACATCTCAAGATGAAATTCCCAACCTTGACGGGAGAGATCATGACTATCAACGTAGACCAAAAGTAGGCCCGACAATGCTACGCTGAAAGCTTGAAGGTAGCTCCCTATCCTCCCACTAAAGAGTCGGGCATGCCTCATCCCACAGTTGGTTGTAGTAGTCAAGTCATGAGCGTAGATGAAAGGTCCCTAATTCGAAGCCTAACTGTTTACGAAGCAAGTCTGGGAGATCAAGATGACAAATCAATGTGGATCTGCACAATGACACTATCGACAAAGGCTCGAAGCCCATTGCATAACTTGTCCATCTACAACTCGAACCTAAACCTGAGCAATGTACACAACTCAGTCAAGACTTCACAGGTCACAAGTACAAATGCATAGCTAACGTCCTACACAGGGATGCAGACCTGTTCCCATAGCAACCATCTGACATGTCGGCTATCCACCACCGCATCATATGCCACAAATTGGCCATCTGCCCCCAGGCTAAACTAGTGCACAAAAGAAGAGGATGATGGGAGAAGAATGAAGCAAGACAGACAAAGAGGAGGTGGACAAGCTACTCAAGGTCCATTTTATCAGAGAATTCAGATACTCTACTTGGCTAGCCAATGTCATCATGGTAAAAAAAGCCAACGATGAATGTGCACTGACTACACCGATCTCAACAAGGCATGCCCCAAGAATGCATATCCTTTGCCCAGCATCGACAGCGTGTCCGAGTTCCAAGTATTAAGCTTCTTGGATGCCTATTCAAGATACAATCAAATAAGAATGCACATTCCAGACGAACAGAAAATGAAATTCATTAATGAGTATGCTAAATTCTGCTATAGGGTCATGCCATTTGGCCTAAAAAATGCTAGCGCCATATACCAAAAACTGATGGACTGAATCTTCAAACAACAAATCAGACAAAATGTCGAGGTCTATGTTGATGACATGGTCATCAAGTCTCAAAGCATAACCGAACATGTGACTGACTTAGAAGAGGTGTTATGAGAAATCCGCAAGTACGACATGCACCTCAACCAGGAAAGATGCACTTTCAGGGTAGACGGTGGAAAGTTCCTAGGGTTCATGATCACACATCAAGGAATAAAAGCCAACCCTAAAAAATGCACAACATACTAGAGATGCACAGTCCTACCAATGTCCAGGAAGTCTTGATAAGTGTCATATTTAAGTTAAAATCATGTTTCAAATACTGGCACTTATATTTCGATTTCAATAACTTTGTCTATAAACTTGCCCTAAAACCTAGTTACATAGTATTTATTACTTGTATGAATGTTGTTTCTATATTTCGAAAGATTAATCCAATCATGTTTTGTATTTTGATAGGTTCCGAGGCTTCCGAAAAGCAAAGCAAGCGAAAGGGGCATAAAAATCAAATTTGGGAGGTGTCAGAAGCAAAATGGCCCAGAACTTGTCCAAGCCATGACCTTTCTTCACCATTAAGCTTTTAACTCGCCCAGGCGAGCATCCTCAGTGTAATTTGGTCGCCTAGGCGAGTGGAGGTTTCCAGAAAGATCTTTTAACTCGCCCAGATGAGTGAAAATAGGCTAAAATGATCGCCTAGGCGAGTGGCATCAGCAAGTGGATCAACAAGTGGCATTAAACTCACCCAGGTGAGTGAAAATAGGCAAAAACACTCGCCTGGGCGAGTGGACACGAGCAACCATCCCTTCCTATAAATAGGCATGCAAGGGTGAAGGCAAAACATGGTTTTGGAGGGAGAGAACATAGGAACACCTTAGGTAGCTTAGAGAGAGGTGAGAGAAGAGAGAAAAAGAGTGGAAACTCTATAGGAATGGGCCGGGGATCACTACCTTAGTCATGTCTTCTGTTGATCCCTTGCTCTGCACCATGATCGGTTAGTTTTTCTTAAGGATTGGATATAATCTTCTTACCCCTATGTATCTCTTTTAATATTTATTTATGCATGAATCTTTTCTATTCCTTATTGGTAATTTCATTCTGTTCTTAATGCTTTATTCTACTTGATCACTAGTTTCATGAAGTTGGATTCTAAGTTTAACTGGAAAGTACTCTTAGGATTTGAATGGAATGATTTTACTCTTTACGTTACGTTGCTAGGGATAGAGCATAACGTTTAGATTACAAATAGCACGCGATTATGATTGTAATGTTGGGTTATTTACTTCATATGTGAGGGATCGATATTCCGTAAATATCCTTAGAATTCTCGATTGCAAGGGATCGATTCGGGGTGAATTAATGTGTGCATAAATAATAATAGAAAATGATTTATACATGGTAATATTAATTGGATACTGAAGGTATGGATGATGAAACCCAATCCTACATTCTTTGCAATTAATTTCATTTTATTAGTTTCCGTACTTTTTAGTTATTTTTCGTTATTTCCGTAAAACCATCAAAACTTCAATCATACTCGTTGTACATAACTATTAAACTGTTAAGTTTTATTTGGAAAAACTAAGTAGCTCAAGTCCCTGTGGAGACGAACTTTTATAAATTTTGTAACTTACAACGACAATTGGTATGCTTGCCAAGAGTCTAACAAGTCCAAAAGTTAAATGGTAGATTGTCGTCCTTGTTCAGGTTCCTCCCAAAAGCTCGTCGAGAAACTTAGCCTTTCTACATGCTACTCAGTAAAACTTAGCCTTTCCTATAGGACAAAACCTACGAGCAAGCTTTCTTGGCGTTCAAGAAGACTATTGCCACACCGTCAGTCCTAAGTTGACCCAAGCCAGGAGTACCTCTACTCTTATACCTATCAGTAGCTGATGAGACTGTCAACTTAGCCCTTGTATAGAAGGACGTGAAACACTAGTTTCCCATTTATTTTACCAGTTGTATTCTTCAGGATGCTGAGAAGCAATACCATATGATAGAGAAGGTAGTGTTGACACTCATAACCTTGGCTAGCAGCTCAGGCCATATTTCCAAAGTCATCAAGTGGTAGTCAAGATGAACTACCCTATCAGGCAGGTGTTGCGAAAGCCTGAGCTGGCAGGAAAAATGGTAGCATGATCCGTAAAGCTGCCGAAGTTCGATCTCCAGTATGAACTGTGTGGCCTTATGAAGACCCAATTCATGGCTGAATTTTTGGTAGTGTTTGATGGCACGTCTAACCTGAAGGTAAGTGGGGTAGGTATCATCCTTGAAGGGCCCGACAATGTTACTTTAGAATAAGCTCTCAAGCTCAACTTCAAAGCCTTAAACAATCAAGCCGAATATGAGGCACTTATAAGATACTAAAGCTAGCAAAAGAAGTTGGGGCCAAGAAGCTAAGATGCTAATTGACTCGCAGCTTGTCCAAGGGCAAGTTGCCAACAAATATCAAACCTAGGAGATAGTACTGCTCAGGTACTACCATACTGCAACAACTTTCATTGACGACTTTGATTGCATTGGGATGTACAACATACCTAGGGAGAGCAACACCAAAGCATATCTGCTCTCCAAGCTGGCCAACACCAAAAGGACCGGGCATCTTAAGACCATCATTCAGGGGACACTCCAAGTTCCCACTACAAATAGTTAAGTGGTCATGGTAAGAGAAGAGGAGGAACCAAACTGGATGGCCACCTACAAGAATTTCTTACTAGTTGCCATCGACTATTTCACCAAATGGATTGAGGCAAGGCCTTTGTGAGAAATCTCAGCTAACGAGGTAGAAAAGTTCACCTAGAAACACCTCATATGCAGACATGACCTTCCTTATGCCATTGTCACCAACAACGGTACTTAATTCAAAGCTCAGGCTTATGACGAATTATTGATGAGGCTAGGTGCCAATCACCTTATAACTTCTGTCGAACACCCCTAGACCAATGGTTAGGTGGAGGCAGCCAACAACGTTATCCTTAAAGCCCTGCGCATAACACTCGACAAGTCCAAGGGTCTATGGAAGGATGAACTCCCCAACATACTTTGGGCTTATCACTGTTCACCTTAAACAACAACCAACAAAACTCCTTTCCGACTTATATACGACATAGACGTCATGATCCCCATTGAAGTCGGGGAACCATTGACAAGGAGGCTATTTTTCCAAGAATAGCAGAATGAAGAAAACATGAGGGTAGAACTAGAGTCAAACCCAAGGTCTGCCTTTGGTGAGTTTCGCGTATCCAAAGAGTCGTCAAACCCAAGGTTCGCTCTTAGCGAGTCTCACTTTTGCAAAGGCTCGTAATATCCAAGGTCTGCCTTTAGTGAGCCTCCCCAAAACCTAGGATGAGCATTTCCCTAGTAAGCTTGTTAAATCAAAGGTTTGGCCTTGGTGAGCCTTTCTGTTGCCAAGTTCTATCTTTGCAGAAACCCAAGGTACACAAGGTCCACCCTTGGTAAGCTTCTCTATTATTAAATTTTATCTTTGTAGGAACACAAGAAACCCAAGGTCTGCCCTTGATATGCATTCCTACAAAAACCCAAGGCACAACTTTGGTAAGCTTATTCATCTGGATCTACGACGAGCATAGCCAAAGGTTTATATTAATTCACTTATCCTCGAATAAGAGGTCCTACAAGGCAAAAAAAGATACCACCGGACTGGTTGGCAAGACCTTCAACCAGGTGGAAATCAAACTAAGTCCTCACAAGCATTAAGCAATAAGCTCCACAAAGCGAAAGGAAGCATCACCAAGATGATTGACAATACCTTTAACCAGGTTGAAATCAAAACTGGCACGATCTTATGTCATCCAACTCTCTATTTCATACAAAGCTGTCAAGGTCTTGCTCCCTACATCGCCAAGAGCTCACTCTCGTCAAGGTGGCCTATCGTTACTACCATAAGCAACAAAGCATTGTATAGACAAAAAGAAACAACATAAAAGTCACATAACAAAATGAATTCTAGTAGAAAATAAGGAGAATGTATTAAAATAGAAGAATCATTATCAAAATTACAAAGCCATATCGGCCAAAATCCAATAAAGAAAAAATATAAAGAGAGGCAGCCTAAACATTGGCCCTATCGCCTTGCTCCTCGCCAACACCCTTGTCCGCAATAGTTATTTCTCTTCATCAAGCAGTTCACCATCCTTCACATCCTTGAATGGGTCAAAAAGACCTAAGTCAAGATCCTTGGCAAAGAACCCAGCCTACCTGACGGCCTTACAAAACCCTTCTTGTGTTGTTCCACAACTTCCTTCTTGAATGCTAGAAACTCCTCCTCCAACTCCTTGTTGACCTCCCTCTCCTTTGACGTCCTAAGCTCAGACTCCTCAAGCTTGGACTTTGACTCCCTCAACCGGGCTTGGAGATTAGCAACCACCTTAGCAGGCTTTTCCTTCTCTATCACAATTCTCTCCACCTCGCCTGCCACGCCATTTTTCTCTTTCAACAATCCCTTATAGCGCCCAAATACTGCATCACCATCCAGTCTTGTGCGTAACCGCTTAGCAAGAACATCGCCAACCTTGGACGATAACTAGTGATTAGACTTGATGACCTCAGCAAGGGCGACAATGGCGTTGGCCACCTTGGGACGCTCCACTCTCCAAACAGTCTGAGCAGTGGCCCTCCACTTGGCGACCTTAGCCTCTAAAGATCCCACCTTGCTTAGAGCTTCCTAGTGACTTTGTCCATTCTCCTCCAAAATAGCCATACTTCTCTGGAGGAAGACCTTCACAGAATTAATTGCATTTTGAACCCCAACTGACTAGATAAGGTTCGTGTCAAAAGAAGACACAAAGCTAGTCGGAGTTCTCAGCTTCAGCCTATATCCCATGCTCCACATCGAATCAGTATCATGAGAACTATAAACGTGATCAAGGGAGACACTAGGTCAAGAAGAGGAGGAAGGCGACATCGATGCATAAATAGTTGAGGTTGGTGAAGTTGAAGAAGAAAAAGGCAACATTTATGGAGTGCTCATGACCGTCACACCAACGCTCAGTAAAGGCATAACAATGGTGGAAGTAGGAGCCACGATAGGAGTGGCCAAGGAAATCAGTGTCGTAACCACAGTAGGAAAATGGACAAAAACTTCCTGAACAGGCAGGGAAGGAGGAGTTAGAGGAGCAGGAGTAGCAATGGCAGCCTGGATGGCCAACAGAGCCAAAAGCGAACACTACGAACCAACAATAGAAAGGCGACCCAAACTAGACATCAACCCGGTGGCCTACTTCATAGCTCGAAGGCTGAGAGGGGCCCTTGGCTTCTTGAGGCTTGACACCCCATCACCGTCATCACACTTCCTATTAGCCAAAATAAAGGAAGACACTTTGGGGGAGACCTCAACAACTTCATCATCATTTGGGTCAACCCTAGCAGCAGGTTGACCCCCTTCCCCAACAGGAGGATCAATAGCAGAAGGTGGCATAGTCCCACCAACAGACCCAACTTGCTTGACTAGGAGCCTCTATGCGAAGTCACCCATTATATCTGCTAAACAAGCAAAAATTCAGCAAGGTTTAATTCAAACTGAAAACCAACATTAGACACAAAAGAAGACAAAGTAAAACACTTTACCATCGAAGGTAGCGAGAGAATCGTCTGCCAAAGGAAGAGATAGGATGACTTGAGCATCCAACGAGGCTAGTGATATTCTGTTAGCATATATAGTTTTTAGGATAGTTTTATTAGGAAAATAGGAAGAATATAGTGAATAAATGTTAGAATAAGTGTAAAATTCATTAGTTTTATGTTTATCATTGATTCTATGCTATTTTGATGTTTAGGGTCAAGAAAAGCAAGAAAAAAAGCAAAAGAAAGAGCCAACTGAAGCTGAGATCTCGCGCTAACCGCGCTAGGGCCACGCAAATCGTGCCAGAAGCACTGGAGGTTCACGCCAGTCGCGCCAGATACACTGGAGGCTCGTGCCAGAACTCGCACCAGTCGCGCGGACGTCACAGGATTTCTGAATTAGCTTAAAGATAACATAAGAATGATGGGTTTTTAGGGTTTTATAACCTATGTATAAATAGAACCTTGGTAGGACACATTGGGGAATCAATAGACACTAGAATACAGAGAAAAAGAAGGCAAGATCAAAGGAACAAGGATTCAAGGCCAAGAAGAAGCAAGAAGAACAAGAAGGAGGCAAGATTGAAGGGTTTGTGACTCTGCATACCTTAGCTTCTTTCTTTTCTCCTTTCTTCACATTGTATTAGGCCAGACATCATTATGTCTGGCTAATTCCTTTGTAATTATGGTTTAGCCAAAAGCCAATGTGAACTCTGTGTTTCTTGAATTGAGTTTAATAAAGTTTCTTATAATTGTTTTACTCTACTTTATTCTTCCATTATTATATCTAATTAGACTTGATCAATCTATTAGGTTACTTAGGGCTATAATTCACAATAGGAATATTGGAGTTTTAGTTTCTGAACGCAGTAGAGTGACAGTTGCGATATTACCTAGGGATAGGGATAAAGGACTGCAGATTCTTATTATGCTAGCTTCATGCTTAATCTAAAGGTAATTACTAAGGGATTAGGATTCTTAAATTAGGTTAAAGGGTTAAATGACCAAGGAATCAAGGTTTAACTATATTAGAAAAGCATAAATCTAAATAATTACATTAAATAGAGTTAAATTATCAATTCAATTACATAGAGTGAACTTCGGTGATTGTGCTTTACCATAATTATTCTTAAGTCCTAATCAACATTTAAATTACATTGTTTTTAATCTTCTTTTATTTACAATGATTAAATCCAAACCACAATTCAATTCTCTCAACAATTTCATTCCTTCTCCAATATTAAGAATCATAAATTACAATTGATATTAGTGCCTCAATCCTCGTGGAGACAATACTTTCTTATCACTTTATTACTTGGAATGATCGGCGCACTTGCCGTGTCGCAACAGCAACCAAATAACATCTTCATTGGTACAACAAAATTATTTGTTAATATGCCAAGATTTGATAGAAATAGAGGAGGGAGGGGTGTAGGCAATGAGCAAAATGGACCTGCAAAATATGATGGTGATGATGTTAACAATCATGGGAGGTTACAAATCCATGAGAAGATAAGAACCACAAAAAATAACTTTGTGGTGGGGGAAACATCACACAGAGGTACCAGACGGAGAGGAAAAATAACAAAATAGAGGAAGAAATGTGGGTAGCATAAAGAGCCGTAGTGGTTGAGATAACCTTGGAGTGGTTAGAGCGAAGCATGATAGGGAGAATGTGTTATCTGAATATGGCACAAACTATCAAAGAGCTATTTGTAGCAAAAGGCTTTCATTCAATAAAGATGAGGAATCTGGGTGACAACCTCATGCTCCTTACACCGGTGGATGATGAACCTGAAGGATATTTTCAAAGGTGCTGAAGAATGGTTGAACAAGATATTTGAATCCATAGTACCAGGTCACCATTAAAATCTCAGGAAATAGGTTGACTTGGATCATAATTTCAGGGGTGCCATTAAATTTGTGGATAAATGAATGCTTTGAAAAACTAACAATTTCTACGGGTAGTTTTATTCAGCTGGACAAAAATATGACATCTTTCTTAAGGCTCAAATTCACTAAGTTCGTCATTCGCACCTCAGTTATGGGGGTGTTGCACTTGTATAGGAAGATGATTATCAATGGCCAAACGTTCATGATAGATGCCGAAGAAGACAAATGGATCAAATTTTTGCAAAAAATGTCTTGATGAGAAGAGAGTTGCAGTGTCAGATGATGGATCATTGGTGGTTGGATATGATGGAGAATACGACTCTAGCGTCTTTGAATGCTCAACAGATGCTAGGATTTTTCGAAACATGGTGATCAAAGACTTGGGGATGACGATGAAGATGAAAGGCTCACAACCGAAGTGTTTGAATTCCATGGGAAACTATCACCACAATGCTTTCGGCGCTGAGATGACAGTGATTCATGAAAGAGGAAATGAGCTACATGTAGGGGAAACAACTATGATAGTAGGTGCAAATACTTCAACAAGGAAATGAGAAGGTATGAAAAGGGTAGATAAAGAATAAAACAAAAGTTTTGCTGGTCAAAGTGCAGGAAAAAATTAGGCTAAGGGTACAAGCAACGATCCACATATCCTTATAAGGGATATTGCAAGTTAGTCTAGTGTAGAGGTGATCCTCACAAACACTCAACAAGAAAATAACGTTAAGGTGGGATCCACAAGAAAGAAAAAAAAATAGAAGTCTTCAAACAAAACTATCATTCAAAAATCTGCTTTGGGTATGGGCCATGGGTTAAAACACAAATATAATTATCGGGCTAGGAGAGTCTAAAAAGAAAAAAATGTTGAATATGGACTCTAAGAAGGAGTGTGGGACCGACACACATCTAAAGGTGTTGAAAAAAATGATCGTGCAAAGGTAGACACAATATACAAAGGGTGTTCTTTTGAAGACTTAACTGAAAGCATGGCAGGGAAAAGAGTGCAAAACGCTTGTCAACCAAAAGTGAGTAAAGGAATAACCAGTAAGTAGCATTCCAATTGACACCCTAAATCTGTCAGCTTTGATTATAGTGGTAGACTTTTGAGCTATGGATTAATGCTTAAAAATGATCGTGATGAAGCAAAGAAGATTTGTGGTATTGGGGAAAAATATGGTTGTAGCTTTGAAAGGTAGTACAAAAGATAATGTCAACAATTTGGTGTTTATTAAGGCAATAGACAAAGAAGAAAAAACATGTAAATTGAAGATGTCTAAGAAGGGTAGTAAAGAGGTTTTATGAAGATAATGAGTCATAATGTAAGGGGGTTGGGAAGGAAGTGAAGTGGACAGCAATTAAAGAAAACATTGTGAAAGAATGGATTGAGCTTGCATGTTTCTAAAATACTAAAATGGATAAAATTTCTAATGCTTTGTATGATTTCATATTGGGGAGAGGATATGGAATGGAGATAATCTTTGACAATGAATTCATGTGGAGGACTTCTATGTATATGGAAAAAAGAAGTTTTAGAGGTAAATAACACGTTCATTGGACATGGTTTTATAGGCATCTAAGGAGTGTAGAAAGAGGGGAACATATCTTGTGTCTTGATGTTTGTTATGAACCATATGATGTGTAACGACTCCGTATGCATCCAATTCTGTACATTATAATATGGTCTTAAGTGCAACAAATACTTAAAAAAACTTAAGTAAACACGGAAGCATATAAATAAATAAGACATCATCTTACGTCACACAATACAACTAAAACATTATGTATGGAATTTTGTATCATCCCAGCACCCGGGTTCTATTCCAAAAGATACATCATAGTACAAACCCATACCGGGTTACAAAATGTACAACAAAATTGAGTCAACAGACTCGCAAAAGACCGCCTTCCAAAATCCGCTTCCTTGAACCCGGCCTCGTCCTCTTGTCCAGGATCCTCAGTTAGTAGCCAACTCGGCCTCGGCCTACCCAGCCTGTCAATTGAGATATACCGAACAACCCCTACTCGGGCCTCTTACCCTAGATCTCGTCCTTCGCTCTTAGGCTATCAGTTGCAATAAAATATAATCCCCAACTGGGGTGAGATACAATCTCAGTAAACTCAGGGTTCACTTTCACAGCACATAGCATTTACATTGGCATTATAATAACATAGCCAACCTGGCTTTTTAATAAAACAACCATACAACCATCCTGGCCTATGATAAACATCACATGTACATAATCACACCAACGTGCCATTCCACCACGAATATGCAATTTAGCCAACCAGTGCAAATATCGTACACAATTGCATATAAGATATACAAGTTAGACAGTCAGTGCACACATTGTGCACTCTTGTATATCTTCCAGTGTACTCCGTGTACACATCAAGTATCCCGGCCTAAGGTCCCAGACCACAGACTCCACGTGATAAATCCACCAATGTGTCCTTCCAGCACAGACATGCACAAATGTATATACAAATATACAAATTAGACAGCCAGTGCACATCTCCATTACATGTATGTTTCCAATAAAAAAACAATAGCACACAATGTAAATACACGCACCATGATATCCAACAACCATCACTCCCTAGGAGTATGGTGGAACACAATCAAGGGAACAACTCCCAAGAATAGAGAGCTTACCTTCTCTGATCACCACACCGGCTCTCTCAGCCTCGTGCTAAATCACCACTATCTTCTTTATCAAGCCCTACACCAGGCAAGAAAGATATCAAGAACGATTCTCAACCGTTTCATCAAAAGAACCCAGTTCTTTTCCAGATCTCATACAAATACCTTCAACGTTGACTTGCAAAACCCCAAAATATCTGGGCATAACAAAATACCCAAAACCTAGAAAAGTTAACTTTTAAGTTTGAACCTTCATCACAACAACCTCCCAAACATACTTTTCCAAAGAAACTCCACCCAAAACCAACCCTAACTCATATGGGTCATTTTTCCTTTTATAACCCACTCAAAAGATACGGTAAAACTTACATATCTTACCTTAAAAACCACAAGGAAGACTAGAGGATAACTTCTCCAAGCTTGGATGTCCTTAACGTGCCTTCTATCTCTTAAAGGTTGAAACTTTAACTTTCCTTTGGACAAATGATCTCCTCACCTGATGATTTTTACCACTAACAAAGGATGGAAACTAGTTTATAAGATGGTTCTATTCAATCCTAACGTTGGATGTGAAGACATTTAGGTTAAGGAATGGTTATCTAGGAAGCTTTTCTCACTTTAACTATGGAGAGAAAAATATGGAATAAGAGAGAGAAATTGTTTTAGCAAAGGCGGTGAAGATAAAGTTTCTACTGAAATATCTCACTCATGCATATCTTAAATATCCTGAAAATTGACATGTGTCATATCGTAATATGAGGACCTTTCCTACGTCAAAACAACCAGCAAAGAGTCAACACGTGTAACTTGTGTAAAGTGAAAATGTAGAGATATTTGACTGCCGGGTTGGGTCTACTGTTTGGCAAGTCAATTTATTATACCTTATATACAAGTTACGTGTGACTACCCAAGTTCTCTAAACCCTACTTATGCCGCCGGGTTCTCTTCATATTACTAACGCTGTCGGGTTGGATTTATATATATATTGAGTGCAACTTCACTACAATACCCCGGGTTCCTGAGCACTCATTCCAACCACAAGGCTAAGTCCGGGTTAAATAGCAAGTATTGACTGTTTTAATCGCTTACAACTACTTATGTAATCGATTTCATAAGAACCCGTCCTTGTTACTATAGTACATCCAAGGTTCCGTCCTCCTCCGACTTCATCTGACCTATTCCGATCTCTTTTGAGTTCCTACCTTGGTACCTTACCAGTCCAAGGTTCCTCCCAACCACTTCTGGGATCACTAACCCGGTAACTCTATCAAAAGGGGTTACGAGCTCTTTCGGTCTCTCTACCCGGTAGCTCTTACAAGTCAACTAAAAACGAGCTCCTCTGAGCTCAACTGAGGCCACTACCCGGTTGCTCATCCGAGATCATTACACGAAACATATCTGAGATCACTACTCGGAACACATCCGAGATCACTACTCGAGACACATAAAAGGAAGACACGAGCTTTACCAAGATCGCAACCTGGTCTCTCAAGAAAAAGAATGTATAAGCTCCACCGAGATAGCAACCGGTCGCTCTTTCCTTCCTTGTCCGGGTTCCTTTCTATACATCAACGCTTTTCCCTTAAAGTGCTATGTATATACACCGCTTACTTGGCAATAACCCGGTCCTACACTAACCTGGTCTTCCTATCAGTACTAACATATACCATGATCCCGAATTTGAAAAGGTGCTATCCACACCTCTTTTTCTTCCGAGTTCCAAAATACACCCCCTTTTGTGACAACCTGATCACACGAACCTATAATAACCCTGTGTTAAATCCGGGTTCGTAAAACTAGGTCGTCACCTTAGAGGGGGTGTATTTTGGAACCCGGACATGAAGGGGGTGTAGATAACACCTTTTCAAATCCGGGATCATGATGTATGTTAGTACTGATAGGATGACCGGGTTAGTGCATAACCGGGTTATCGCCATGTAAGTGGTGTATATACTCAACACTTTTGAGAAACCCTGATGTATAGAAAGGAACCCAGACAAAGAAGGAAAGAGCGACCAGGTAGCGAACTCGGTTGAGCTCGTATATTCCTTTTTCTAGAAGGACCGGGTTGTGGTCTCAGTAGATCTTGTGTATTCCTTTTCTTTGAGGACCAAGTTGTGATCTCGGATAAGCTCGGGGTAGCTCGGAAGAGTTCTTATTTGGTTGACTTGTAAGAGCTACCGGGTAGAGAGACCGGAAGAGCTCACAACCTCTTTTGATAGAATTACCGGGTTAGGAACCCGGAAGAGGTTAGGAGGAATCTTGGACTTGTGAAGTACCAAGTTAGGAACTCAGATTAGATCAGATGAGGTCGGAGAAGGGCAGAACCTTAGATGTACTATAGTACCAAAGACGGGTTCATATGCAATCAATTACGTGAGTTTTGTAATCAAAACAGTTAGTACTTGCTGTTTAACCCGGACTTAGCCTTGTGGTTGGAATAAGTGCTCAGGAACCCGGGGTATGGTAGTGAAGTTGCACTCAATATATATATATATATATATATATATATATATATATATATATATATGAATCCAACCCGACAGCGTTAGTGATATGGAGAGAACTCGGCAGCGTCAGTAGGGTTTAAAGAACTCGAGAAGTCACACGTAACTTGTATGAGGAATAATAAATTGACTTGCCAAACAATAGACCCAACCCGGCATTCAAATATCTCTACATTTTCACTTTACACAAGTGACATGTGTTGACTCTTTGCTGGTTGTTTTGACACGGGAAAGGTCTTCATATTACGATATGACACGTGTCAATTTTCAGGATATTTAAGATATGCATGAGTGAGATATTTTAGTAGTAACCTTATTTGCACCATCTTTGCTAAAATACTTTCTTTCTCTATTCCATATTTCCTCCATTGTTAAAGTGAGAAAAGCTTCCTAGATAACCATTCCTTAACCTAAACACCTTCACATCCAATGTAAGGATTACAAAGAATCACCATATAATTTAGTTTCCACCCTTTGTTCTTAATAAGAAGGATCATCAGATGAGGAGATCATTTCTCCAAAGGAAGTTTAAAGTTTCAACCTTTAAGAGTTAGAGGGTACCTTAAGGACATTCAAGTTTTTAGAAGTTGACCACCAACCTCCCTTAATATTTTAAGGTAAGACACATAAGTTTACCGTTTCTTTTGAGTATGGAGTAAAAAGGAGAAATGACCCATATGAGTTAGGGTTGGTTTTGAGTGATGTTCTTTGGAAAAGTATGCTTAGGAGGTTGTTGTGATGAAGGTTCAACCTTGAAAGCTAACTTTTCTGGGTTTTGGGTATTTTGTTATGTGCAGATAGATATTTGTGGGATTTACATGTCAATGGTTAGTTGGTTATGCTTGAGATCTGGAAAAGAACTAGGTTCTTTTCATGAAACGGTTGAAAACCATTCTTGATATCTTGCTTGCCTGTTTAGGGCTTGATATAGAAGATATCGGTGGTGGTAAACACGCGGCTGAGAGGATAGGTGCTGGAATTAGAGAAGATAAGCTCTCTGTTCTTGGGAGTTGGCTCTCTTGATTATGCTCCACCATACTCCTGGGGAGTTATGGTTATTGTATGATGCAGTGCGTGTATTTAAATTTTGTGTTACAACTTTTCGATTGAAACATACATGTAAATGATTTGCACTATGATGTTTGTATTGTGATTGAGGAAGTCCTCTGGCCAGGGAAGCGGACCATATATGAGAGTGTAAGACTCATCCGGGATGAGCTTCTCGAGAATTTATATACGTCCGAGTGCATGAGATATGCACGGTTGATATACATTTGTGCATGAGATGTGCACTGGTGAACTTGTATATCAAGATATACATTTGTGCATGAGATGTTCACTAGTGAACTTGTATATCTGTGTTGGAATGGCACGTGGGTGTGATTATATACATGTGATGTTTATGAAAGCTGGGGATGGCCATGTTTTTACTAAAAGGCCGGTTTAGCTATGTTATTGTAATGCCTATTTAAATGCTATGTACTGTGGAAGTGAACCAGGGGGAGGTGAGTCTCCAAGAACCCTGAGTTTACTAAGATTGTATCTTAGCCGGGTTGGGGATTATATTTATTGCAGTCATAGCCAAAGAGCGGGGGATGAGGTCTGGGGTAAGAGACCCAAGTAGGGGTTGTTTGGTGGATCTCAATTGATAGGCTGGGTAGCTCGAGGCTGAGTTGGCCAATAATTGAGGATCCCAGACAAGAGGACGAGGTTGGGTTCGAGGAAGCAGATTTTGGAAGGCGATCTTTATGAGTCGGTTAACTCAACTTTATTGTACTTTTGTAACCCGATATAGGTTTATTTATGATGTATCTTTTGAAATAGAACCCACCTCCGAAGTTATAGAGGAGCTGGACCAAGACCGAATCCACCTCCGAAGTGTGCTACATGTGGGAGGAACCATTGGGGAAATTGCTCCACTAGTCAGTTTAATTGTTTCAGATGTGGCCAACGTGATCAGTTTGCTAGAGAATGTCCTCAAAGAGATGACCGGGTTGTAGCAGCGCTTGTGATATTAGTAGCACCACCCTCGGGACAGATTTACACGATTGAGGCTAGAGAAGCTGCCCGAGCTCCCGACTTGATCCGAGGTACGATTCTTATTGATAATTGTGATGTAAGAGTGTTGTTTGATTCTGGAGATACTTACTCCTTCATTGAGAATTGTGTTGCCTTAGGTCTGAACTTACCAATATTCAATTTGTTTACTCCTATGAATGTTACCACTGCTTCTAAGGAGCAGTGCCGGGTTGATACTTACTGCCTGGATGTGCGGTTTAGTTTTGAGGGTCGGGAATACAGTGTCGATTTGTATTGTCTTGCGATGCCTAATCTTGAGATTATCTTGGGCATGGATTGGTTGGCCAAGTATGGTGTTATGTTAGACTGTTGCAATAAGAAGATAATGGTATCTCAGGATGGACATAGGCCGGGTTCCACTTCGCTTATCACAACCTTGCAAGTCGGCAAGGAGATGAAGAGAGGAGCCCGGGGTTATCTCTTATTAAGTTCAGCAGAAGAGAGGCCGGGATGGGGTTTCGAAGAGATCCCGGTTGTGAACGAGTTTACAGATGTATTTCCTGAGGAAATCACACAGCTTCCACCTAAGAGAGGAATTGATTTCTCCATTGATTTGGTCCAGGGTGTAGGACCCATTTTTGTAGCTCCTTATCGTATGGCTCCGTTGGAGCTAAAGGCACAGCTTGAGGACTTGTTGTCCAAAGAATTTATCCGACCAAGTGTGTCGCCATGGGGAGTGCCAGTTATATTTTTTAAGAAGAAGGATGGGAGTATGAGGCTATGTGTGGATTATAGGCAATTGAATAAGGTCACGATAAAGAACAAGTATCCCTCGCCTCAGATTGATGATCTGCTGGATCAACTGAAAGGAGCTTGTGTACTTTCTAAGATTGATCTGCGATCCGGGTATCATCAAATCCGGATTAAGCCTGAGGACATACCTAAGACTGCATTCTAGTCTCGGTATGGACATTATTGTTGGATATAGGGGGAGCAACTTGAAGTTTGAAGCTTAGGACTTGGAAGAATGTTTTGAGCTTTTCACATGCCTTGAAGAATGTAATTCAAATTGAAGTGTATGAAGAGGCGAATCTGTTGATCCTTGCATTGCATGCACTTAATCATTTACAAGCTTAGATGTCTTCATCAAAGAATTAAAGCAATTTTTGAAAAGAACTAAATAGGCAATGCTTTTTGGAAAAATGCAAAACTTACTGTTTTAATCGAATACACTACGGTTTAATCGATTATTTGTCTTGATTTTAAATCTGGAAAAGCATTGAAGAACAATTTAATCGATTACATAGTGTTAAAAGAAAAAAACATGCATTACTGTTTTAATCGATTACACAAGGCTTCTTAGAAAAACATGGTTTACTGCTTTAAACGATTACCATGATTTGTAATTGATTACACAAGCTGCTTCTGTAACAAATCTTCACTGCTTTAATCGATTACAACTCAGTTTAATCGATTATTCTATTCCTTGTTCAAACCCAGAAATCAACATGAACACTTTAATCGATTAAGTGGCAATTTAATCGATTACACAAGGCTTTTTAATGGATTATTCGGTGTTTTTAATCGATTACAGTTAGTTACAAAAAGCTGTTATAAATAGGAGTGAGGCTTGGCTTAAAACAAAACAGATATACTTCGAATTCTCTGAATACACACAAGCCTACACAAAGTTAGAAAGTGATTTTCTAGGTTAACTAACTTCTTGTCCCACTCTTTAATCTTCATGGGTATTGAATGATTTCTTGGGTAAGAGTTTTCAAAGAAGAATAAGAGAGCATGTTCTGAAATTCATTTTGTCCATTCAACTCTGATTGATAAACCACATGCATTCATATTCATTGGATCATCAGGTTGTTTCTCTCCATTCTCTTTGGTTGTAAATTTGTTTTTGCAATTTTTGTTATTTGGTGCTATTGTAAATTGTTCTTTGAAGCTTGTACTAGAGTAGTGTTCTATAGGGAAGAACAGAGTAGTGTTCTCTGGTTCTTGTTCACTAGAAGTCTAATAGGGTTTTAGATTTCTTTTCTTTATCTAGAGTTGATAAAGAGTGTTTGTAATAAAGCTTGTAAGAACTGAAATTTATAATAGTGGAACTCTAATCTAGTGTTGATTAGAAGAAACTGGATGTAGCTTCTCTTGAGAAGTGAACCAGTATAAATTCTAGTGTTAATTCTTTCTCTTAATCTCTATTAGTCATCTTGTTCATTTGTTCTTGGTATTTTTATCATTACTCAACAAGTTCTGGTTTCAGCTATCGATTTCTTGAGCTGAGTGATTTGATTGATTAAAAGCATTCTTGGTTTAAAAGTGATTAAGATTCTTACTTTGATTTTATAAAGAAATTTTAAAAGACCAAGTTTTAACCAATTCACCCCCCTCTTGGTTATTGTGGGTATTCCTATTGTTTTCAATTGGTATCAAGAGCAGGTTCTTGAGTGTTATTCAAGATCACTATCTTTCTTTAAAAAGAAAATGAATACCACACAAATTACCTTCAAGGAGGGTGCCTCCCTCAATTGTCCTCCAATGTTTGAAGGAGAGCACTTCAATTTTTGGAAAAATAGAATGAAAATCTTTATTCAATCAAATGACCCCAGGTGCTTGGAATGCAATAGAAAAAGGTCCTATGATTCCTATAAAAACTGTTGGTAATGATATGATTCCTAAAGAATGGGATGAAATGACAGATGCTGAAAAGAGAGTTGTTCAATATGATTTTAAAGCTAAAAATATGATTACTTCTGCACTTTCTTCTGATGAATTCTTTAGAACAGTTAGGTCTAAAAGTGCAAAGGAGATGTGGGAGATAACTTATGAAGGTACACATGAAGTAAGAAGATCAAGGAAGCATGCCTTAATACATGAGTATGAAATGTTCAAGATGAATCCCACAGAAAACATATCTCAACTTCAAACAAGATTCACTCACATAGTAAATCATCTTCTTGGTCTTGGAAAGATCTTTGATGTTGAAGAGTTGAATATCAAAATCTTAAAGTGTCTCACAAGACCATGGCAACCAAAGGTGACAGCAATCAAAGAATCAAAAGATCTATCCAAAATGTCCATGGCTGTACTATTTGGTAAGCTTCTTGAGTATGAACTTGAAATGTCACAACTAACCAATCCTGAAGATGCAAAAAAGAAACATAAAAGCATAGCCTTGAAAGCTGCATCCTCAAAGGTGGAAAAGGTGGAAGACTCAAGTGAAGAAGATGAAGAAGAAAACATGAATTTAATTGTCAAAAAGTTCAACAAATTCTTGAGAAGAAACAAGAATAGGAAGTTCACAAAGAACAACAACAACAAAAGGAATGACAACAACTTCACTTACTTTGAATGTGGCAAACCTGGCCACATTAAATCTGAATACTCTATCTTTTTGAAAAAGCAACAAGGTGAAAACAAGATGAAGAAAGAGGGAAAACCCAAGAAAGCCTATATAGCTTGGGAAGATAATGAATCAACAACTTCTGAATCATCAACTGAAAATGAAGAAGCAAATGTATGTCTCACTTCCATAATTGATGAAGATGATGATTTATCAATTCCTGAAACTGAGGTAAGTTCTGAACTTGATCAAGTTATTGATGCTTTTCAAGAAATGCATGAAGAGGCCCAAAAGCTTGCAAAATCCAATAATAGGCTAAAGGGAGATCTTAGATGGCATGTCACAAAAATTACTGAATTACAAGCTGAAATTTGTAAATTGAAAGAAGAAAATGAAAAACTTGTTTCAAGTTACAAATTGAATGGATGTGTATTTGCTTCTTCTTCATCTAGTGTTGAAAAATACAATGATTTGCAAAAAGAGTTTGATAATTTCAAGAAAAGTCATGGTGAAAAACATATGATAGTCCTTTCTGAAAATAATTACTTGGTTGATCTTTTGAAAAGGCTTTACAAAGGAAAATGCAATTTGGCTGAAATGATAAGTGTGCAAAAGTATGCTAGAGATACTTCTGGATTGGGTTACAAACATGGATCAAAATCTTATGGAAGAACCAAGTTTGTGCCTCCGAAACAGAAATATAGAGAAGTTGTTTCAAAACCAATGTTTAATCACATGACTTATTTTGAAAGAGCATCAAGAACTATTACTTGTAACTATTGTATGAAGAAAGGTCCCACATCTAATAGGTGCTATGCTAGGACATTCTATGTGCCAAATGGAGAATGCATTTGGGTGCCAAGAAAAAGGAAAATAACTAACCCCTATGGACCCAATCTCAATTGGGTACCTTCCTTAGAAAATTGATTTGAATTTTGCAGGTATGTCTAAGAGCAAGATCATCATTATGGTATCTTGATAGTGGATGCTCTAGACATATAACCGATGACATATCAATGCTCACAAATTTGACTCTTAAAGATGGAGGATTTGTCACCTATGGAGATAACAACAAAGGCAAAATAATTGGAGAAGTATAGGAGACAGCTTTAAAACCAAAATCAGAAATGTTCTTTATGTGGAAGGATTAAAGCACAATCTCTTAAGTATAAGTCAACTTTGTGATAAAGGGTTCAAAGTGTCATTTAATGACAATTGCTGCATGATATGTGATGGACAAAATGGTGAGGTGATTCACATAGGTAAAAGAAAAGGTAATATCTACTTACTCTCCATAGATCATGCATTCCTTCACAACACTTCTTGCTTAATTAGTAAAATTGATGAATCTTGGTTATGGCATAGGAGGGAAAGTCACATTAACATGCATCATATGAACAAGCTAATTAAAAAGGATTTAGTCATTGGATTACCCAAACTCAAGTTTGAAAAGAACAAATTATGTGATGCTTGTCAAAAGGGGAAACAACCAAAAAATTCTTTTCAAAGTAAAAATGTTGTTTCTACTTCAAACCCCTTGAATTACTTCACATAGATTTGTTTGGTCCTTCTAGAACTATGAGTTTAGGAGGTAATTACTATGGACTTGTCATTGTTGATGATTACTCTAGATTCACATGGACTTTGTTTTTGAAATCCAAGAGTGATGCTTTCAATGCTTTTTGAAAACTGGCCAAACTTACTCAAAATGAAAAGGGAAGCAAAATTATTTCAATAAGAAGTGATCATGGTGGAGAATTCCAAAATGAACATTTTGAAAAATTCTGTGAAGAAAATGAAATTAACCACAATTTTTCAGCTCAAAGAACACCTCAACAAAATGGTGTTGTGGAGAGGAAAAATAGATCCCTTGAAGAAGGTGCAAGAACTCTTCTTAATGAGACAAATTTGCCTAAACATTTTTGGGCTGATGTTGTAAGTACAGTTTGCTACACTTTGAATAGATTATTAATAAGGCCTATTTTGAAGAAAACTCCTTATGAACTATACAAAGGTAGAAAACCAAACATTTCTCATTTGAGAACATTTGGCTGTAAGTGTTTTGTGTTAAATAATGGCAAAGAATCACTTGGAAAATTTGATGCTAAAGCTGATGAAGCCATTTTCCTTGGATATTCATTACAAAGTAAAGCATATAGAGTTTTCAATAAAAGAACTTTATGCATGGAAGAATCAGTTCATGTTGTTTGTGATGAATCTAATCCCTCTAAAGAGGAAAAGAAGTGTGATATTGATGCAGGTCCTTTGGAAGAGTTTATTCCACTTAAGGACTCAATGATTAAAGAAAAGGAAGAACCAATTGCTGAAACAAAACAATCAACATTTGTTCATGAGCCTAAAGATTGGAGAACTACAAGAGATCTCTCCCTTGACAACATAATTGGTGAAGTATCAAAGGGAGTATCTATTAGATCATCATTAAGAAATCTTTGCTGTAATATGGCTTTTGTTTCACAAATAAAACCTAAGAATATTGATCAAGCCTTAATTGATGAACATTGGATGCATGCCATGCATGATGAATTGAATCAATTCAAGAGAAATGAAGTTTGGGAACTTGTCCCTAGACCTCCTTCTCTCAAACCTATTGGCACAAAATGGGTTTTTAGAAACAAACTTGATGAGAGTGGAATCATAGTTATAGAAACAAAGCTAGATTGGTTGCAAAAGGTTACAACCAAGAGGAAGGCATTGACTATGAGGAAACCTATGCACCAGTTGCAAGATTGGAAGTCATTAGGTTATTGCTTGCATATGCATGTTTAATGAATTTTAAACTTTTTCAAATGGATGTTAAAAGTGCTTTCTTAAATGGATATATTGAGGAGGAAATATATGTGGAGCAACCTCCTGGTTTTACTGATTTCAAGTATCCAAATCATGTTTATAAACTTAAGAAAGCTCTTTATGGTTTAAAACAAGCTCCAAGATCTTGGTATGAAAGATTAAACAAATTTCTGCTTGAGCAAGCTTTCACAAGAGGACATGTTGATAAAACCTTGTTTATCAAAAGGCAAAGAAATGATATATTATTGGTTCAAGTGTATGTTGATGATATAATTTTTGGTTCAACTAATCAACTATTGTGCAAAGAATTCTCTATCTCTATGAAGAAAGAATTTGAAATGTCAATGATGGGAGAATTAACATTCTTTCTTGGACTTCAAGTAAAGCAAATGAAGAATGGAACATTTCTAAATCAAACCAAGTATTGCCTTGAAGTGATCAAAAAGTTTGAAATGGAGAAAAGCAAAGATGTTGCAACTCCAATGGCAACATCAACTTATCTTGATTCAGATGAAAAAGGAAAGAAGGTTGATGAGTCAAAGTTTAGAGGAATGATTGGATCATTACTGTACTTGACAACTAGTAGACCAGATATTATGTTGAGTGTGTGTTTGTGTGCAAGATATCAAGCAAATCCCAAAGAATCACACCTCACTGCAGTCAAAAGAATCCTCAAATATCTCAAATCAACACCAAAAGTTGGTCTTTGGTATCCTAAAGGTGCATCAATTAATTTAGTTGGTTATTTTGATTCTGACTTTGCAGGGTGCAAGTTGGATAGAAAAAGCACTAGTGGAACTTGTCATCTACTTGGAAGTTCATTGATCTCATGGCATTACAAGAAACAATCTTGTGTTGCCTTATCAACAGCTGAAGGTGGGTACATCTCTGCTGGAAGTTGCTGTGCTCAAAACCTTTGGCTAAAGAAACAATTACAAGATTTTGGTGTTGAATTAAAGGAAATACCTCTGCTATGTGACAACACAAGCACTATCAACATTTCCAAAAATCCAATAATGCACTCAAGGACCAAACACATTGAGATAAGACATCATTTCCTTAGAGATCACATCCAAAAAGGTAACATCAAAATTGACTTCATTGATACACACAATCAATTGGCTGATATATTCACTAAACCATTGGCTAGAGATAGATTCTATACTCTTATAAACATGCTAGGTATCCTTGATGAGTCTAACATTTGCTAGCACGCTTGCTATGTGTTAATCTACATAAAATAACATCTTACTTGATTGATCATCACTTGTGCTTGGAAAATTCAAAATTGCGCTGCATAAATACTGTTCATTCTGATATCTCCACTGTAATAATCGATTAAGGCACGGATTAATCGATTAAATGAACTTTAAAAGCTGTTGGGAATGAAATTTGTGCTTCTGTAATCGATTACATAACAAAGATAATCGATTATTTTTCATAGAAAATATTTCCAGCAAATGAAATTCTCTGGAATAATCGATTAAGCTACCAGATTAATCGATTAAATTGATTTGAAAACTTTGAAACTTGAAATTCTTTCTGTAATAATCGATTACATAAGTAGAATAATCGATTACATTTCATCTTCTTTAACTGAATTATTCTGAAATAATCGATTACTTGACGAATTAATCGATTACTGCCTATGCAAAAACTGATTTTCCTTAAGAATTAATCGATTACATAAGCATATAATTGATTATTCATGGAGTTATTGCAGAATCTGCAAGATTTTCTTGGAATTTGTAACTGCCCAACTACCACCTAATTCAAAATTTGAATCTTCTATGCTTTAAATTGAGTGGGTTAATTCGAAGTAACTGTTCCTCATTTCAAATTTGAACTTTGGAGCCTAAAATCTTCTATAAATACAGCCTATGTTAAAGGAAGAAATCACACCATTCTCATCTTCTGTCTTAAGCACTACTGTGTTTTTCTTTCCTTTGAGTTTAGAAACTCTGCTTTAGTAGCCTTTCCTCACATTAGCCATGTCTACCCCTAAGAGAACCAAATCATCTAAGAGAAAGGCTGAAACTTCTATCCCAGCAATAAGTAGATTAGACCACTGGTTTTCAAATGAAAGAGACAAAATGACATACTCCAGTTCAATGCCACCAAACTAATTTGTCCTCCTAAACACCTTGACCTTCACTGGTTTATATGATAAGGTTTTCAATTCCTTGCTTTCATTGAAGCCCAAGGTTTGAAGAAATTTATGGAGATGAAGGGTACCTTTTACCCTGAACTAGTGAAGGTGTTTTACACCTGCTCTAAGTTTTCTATGGATGGGACAATCTTGTCTCAAGTCAATGGAGTGGCCATGGAAATCACTCCAGACATATGGGAAGCAGTGGCTGGAATTTCCTTTAATGGTGAAAGGAAATTTGAAGAAGAGGCTGGTGGGTACAATAGGATAGACACATATAGGGGGATGCTTCTTGATCCTCAAATGAGGTTGAAGCTTAGGCTAAGTACTGGACCCATGACACATGAAGATAGACTTTTTCATTACATCATCACATATATCCTGACCCCTAGAGCCACCAATCATGCCCAAGCCATTGATGATGACATACAGCTTGTGTATGCCATGAAAAATGGAATTCAGATGAATTGGATTCTCATAATTCAGGAGATAATGCTTAAGTCCAAAAGATTAATGAACTATCCCTTTCCATATGTTATTCTTGTGTCCAGGTTCATTGATTACTTCCATATAGATGTCTCTAATGAGGTTGTTGACAACACTAATGCTAGCAACAGCCTCATCAAAGAGAAACATCTTACCAAGCTGGGGATGGTCAAGACCCCTTATGGATGGCAAATGACTGGACAACAACTCCCTGTTGCTGGACATGAAGAGGAAGCTGATGAAGAAGCTGAAGATGAAGGCCCTGCTGAACCATCTTACAGTCCATTTGAATCTCTTATGATTCAAAAGATGGATGCCTTGTTGTCACTGCATCATGAGCATAGGGCTGAGACTAATTCATCTTTGGAGGAGATGAAATCTAGGCTGGAAAACATAGAAGCTAGGCTTGTCCTTGATGACTTTGACAAACAAGTCTAGGTTTCTTGTACTTCATGTTATTGCTTTCCTCTGTTTTCTGTTATTTTTTATTTTGATTAATGTACTGCATTTCCCCTTTCAATCAATGAAACATGCATTTTCCCTTCTCATTGTTTGTTGTGCTATTATTTTTTTGTCTTTGATAAGCCAAATAGGGGGAGAAAAATTGATTGATAATTAACAAAAGTGAAACTCTGTTTTGCTCTCTGTTGTGCTCTGTTTTTCTGTTGGTTTTTGCAAATTAATGATTCATGAAATTATCTAAGTCAAAAGGAGCAAACTAAGTCAGGGGGAGCTAATCTAATGAAAGTAAATGATTAATGTTTATGCAAGCATATCTCTTAACACTTGTTCTTGGCAAATAGGCTAATTTATTTTCAGGTTAACAAAGTTCAAGACTTTCATTTTGCTCATTCCTCAAAGTAATTCCAAACTTAAGCATATGGTCAATCAATATTTGGCATGTTCAAAGCCAAAAAGGGGGAGATTGTTGGATATAGGGGGAGCAACTTGAAGTTTGAAGCTTAGGACTTGGAAGAATATTTTGAGCTTTTCACATGCCTTGAAGAATGTAATTCAAATTGAAGTGTATGAAGAGGCGAATCTGTTGATCCTTGCATTGCATGCACTTAATCATTTACAAGCTTAGATGTCTTCATCAAAGAATTAAAGCAATTTTTGAAAAGAACTAAATAGGCAATGCTTTTTGGAAAAATGCAAAACTTACTGTTTTAATCGAATACACTACGGTTTAATCGATTATTTGCCTTATTTTAAATTTGGAAAAGCATTGCAGAACATTTTAATCGATTACAAGTTCTTGTAATCAATTACACAAGGCTTCTTAGAAAAACATGGTTTACTGCTTTAATCGATTACCATGATTTGTAATCGATTACACAAGCTGCTTTTGTAACAAATCTTCACTGCTTTAATCGATTACAGCTCGGTTTAATCGATTATTCTGTTCGTTGTTTAAACCCAGAAATCAGCATGAACACTTTAATCGATTAAGTGGCAATTTAATCGATTACACAAGGCTTTTTAATCGATTATTAGGTGTTTTTAATCGATTACAGTTAGTTACAAAAAGCTGTTATAAATAGGAGTGAGGCTTGGCTTGAAACAAAACAGATATACTTTTAATTCTCTGAATACACACAAGCCTGCTCAAAGTTAGAAAGTGATTTTCTAGGTTAACTAACTTCTTGTCCCACTCTTTAATCTTCATGGGTATTGAATGATTTCTTGGGCAAGAGTTTTCAAAGAAGAATAGGAGAGCGTGTTCTGAAATTCATTTTGTTCATTCAACTCTGATTGATAAACCACATGCATTCATATTCATTGGATCATCAGGTTGTTTCTCTCCATTCTTTTTGGTTGTAAATTTGTGTTTGCAATTTTTGTTATTTGGTGCTATTGTAAATTGTTCTTTGAAGCTTGTACTAGAGTAGTGTTCTATAGGGAAGAACATAGTAGTGTTCTCTTGTTCTTGTTCACTAGAAGTCTAATAGGGTTTTAGATTTCTTTTCTTTATTTAGAGTTGATAAATAGTGTTTGTAATAAAGCTTGTGTAACGCCTCTCTTTACTCTCTCTCGTGGTTGATTGATTTTAGATAAAATCTCATATCCCTTATGTATTAAAATGAGTTTAGTTATAAATTTCATGAAAATTTCTTTTTCTTATTGCTTCAAATAAGCGAATTCTTTCTCACCACGCTTCATACAATTACAATTCATCAAAACAGTCCAGAATATCGCACAGTCCATCAATACAGTCCAAGTACAAGCCAACATGAAATACAAAGAATTTAACCTATTACAAATCATCAACATATCTTCATCATCTTTCCTTTATAATTCTTCTAGACTTTCCTGCTTTTCTGCTCGCCCAAATGAATTTGGGGTCATCACAGGTGTCAACCACAGACACAAAATAGGGTAAGTTTATGATAAATTTAGTTTGAATAAAATAAACATAAACAACTTATTCACACATTTATTTCCCAACACACTAATTAAATATTTAACATACCACATATTCATTAATAAATAATTATTCCACCTAATCAACATGGGATGTAAGTAATGCATGCTTATCTTCTTTATATGATGCATGTCTGAGATCTCAGGTTATTAAATTATCATCAGTGGCCACAGTCAGATAGCCCCATCCCAGTGGCACAAACTTATCCAACCAGTCGGGGTAGCCCAGGGGCGCGTAGGATAGTCACCTCCACCTATGTGATCATCATGGTGGTGTGGTCCTCCCTGTCTCAACTACCCCCAAGTTCATAACACCTTTGAACGCGTGGACTCAGTTTAGCTATCTGACAACAACAACAACATCAACATCACGGTCTTATGCCCCCGCCAGGCCTATGCATATGAGAATGCATGAATGATTCATTTCATTTCATCTTTTCTTCTTTTAATATTATTTTTCCTCTTACATCTGATATACTTCAAGATTCAACATCTTTAACAACTCATGGCATATGCTTAGTAAACAACATGGAAAGCTTCTTTCAACCAACACATGAAGCTTTATACAACACTTAAGCACATAGCCATGGTTCAACTTCATAAATCTTTTAAAGATAAATCATAAGATTCAATACTTATTCAACTCTTAATCTTCTTTATCACAACTTCAAAAGAACATCTTAGAATCCATAATTAGTCACAACAAATATTCCAACACTTTACTTATCTTTGTCTCTTTGGAATTTCATCAAACACTTGGTAGGTAAGCTTTGATTCATAACTAGAAAATAAGTAAAATGATATTTAAACTTAGCATAAACAATATTCAAGAATCTTGTAAAACACTTTTTAAATCCAATATATAAGCTTTATTTCATACACTACAATACTTTTTAAAGAAAGTTATGTTAATCCTTATAAAGTTTACTTTGATACATATACTTCCAACATAACTCTAAAATAAAATAGACATATTTAAGAATTTAGGAAACACTTTTATCAAACACATAAACTTTAATAAAAGATAAAACACTTTAGCTTTAGTGACATATTTCATGATATATTTTTAGTTCTAATCACTTTTCCTTAAAGATAATCAATATAAATATAAATTTAAGTCACTTATCATTCATTTATTAAGCTTAGAATTAAGTTTATTTATTCAAACCATCATCCATTAATCAAAATCAATTCACTTAATCAACTATCCATTCATTTCATAATCTTTAGTTCTTTGAGGCAATTCATCAAACATCTAGTATACAAGGATTAATCTCTTATGAAACCAAATGGAATTAATATTCAAAGAATCATAAACCACCTTCCTACAAAACATACAACCATTAGTAGTGATAAGGCATTACAACTCAAATCTTAATCCATTTTCCTTAAAGATAGATGTTAGTGTTTCTAGATTTAGGTCACTTTAATTCATCACTTGTAAGTTTAAATTATTTGTCTAAGACTTCTTCTTGTTACTATAATCAAGTTTCTTATCCAAGAACTATTCACCTAATAATTCTTAAATCTTTAAAACACTTCATCAATCACCTAAAGTACAAGGCATAATTTCTTATAGAAATTATCAAGAATCTTAATATTCAAACTTAATTCACCATAAACCTCCCTTACCTTGGTTTCCTTAGACTTTTGGGTAGCTTTTCCTTCCTCCACTTGAATGTTCCTTACTCTAGAATCCAAGCTTTTCACGTGGGAGTGCAAGGGTGTAGGTTTTGGGTTTTGTTTTGAATGAAAAATGGCTTTGTAAAGGAAATGAAATGGAAGTGTTTTGGATGGATGTTTTGTACATTTTCTCCTTTTTAGGGCAGCCACAATTTCGGTTTCTATCCCCTTTTTATAGGGTAATGAGCTTGGTCTTTCTACAAAAATCTCTAAGGCAATAATGACTACTTTGCTACTTGCTTACACCTTATTGGCTAATGGTTTCTAACCATCCAAGTGTCCTATTTCATGATTCTTCTACACTTCTCTTTGCTTTTATCTTGTTTACCACGAAATTAGGCTTGTAGAGCAAGTCTTTAATTGCTTTCTTATGTGAAAGGCTAGCTTAGTTACCAAAATCTCCTCCCTAAACCCGTTTTATTAAAATATTCATTCTAAATTCATTAACCGTTGGATTTCTCTAAAATTTTAAAGGTGTATTCCTAACCCTCCTATATAACTTTGGACCGTTGGGATCTTTGAAATAATGTCTAGAATTTCATCCGTGTCTAAAGGAGTCAAGAGGAGGTTTACTTGAAAAAATCTTCTTAAGTCATCATTACTCACTTCCATTTGCTTAATTTTTATTGGCTAATGCTTTCTATCCTTACATGTGTCTTTGTTCTTGAAAATTCTTCATTCTTCTCCCTTTCTCTTCTTGGCACGTTGGGATTCAAATTTTGGAAGGCAATTGCTTTGCTTCCTTCATGTGGAATAGCCATATGTTAAGCTTAGTCATAAAAAAATCTTATCTTTAAGTCATAATAACTTACTTTCCAAATGGTCCAATAATAATCTTCCAAGTTTCTTAATCATCCATGTGCCTATTCTTTACTTTTCCTAAAGCTTTTCTCCATTGGTCTTGTATCATATGGTTAAGACTTAATCTTAGAAAACCAATTCAACCATTTTTCCTCTATTCTATGTAACTATTATATTCTAATTTCTTATTGGTCCATATTGCCTTGAATTACTAAAATTACTAAACTAACTTATTTAGAACATCTATTCTCCAAGTATCTACAGAATTTCTAAAGTCATCTGGTCATTTTTACCTAAAAGGGCATTTTGGTAATTTACCATCCTCGGGACGTGATGGTAATTATCCAATTTGTTTAAAGATATTTATGGAATTTCCTCCCTAAAATATCTCACCAAAATATCTAAGGGTATATTGGTCATTTCTAAAAATGTCCAGGGGCAAAATTGTCATTTTTACCTTAGGGACATAACCGTCATTTCTGAAATTGTTCAGGGGCATAATCGTCATTTGCCCTATATCTTTTGTACTGCCCCTAATTAATATTTCACCCCAGCAATTGACTGTTCTTCAAAATTTTGGGGTGTTACAGCTTGTAAGAACTGAAATTTATAATAGTGGAACTCTAATCTAGTGTTGATTAGAAGAAACTAGATGTAGCTTCTCTTGAGAAGTGAACCAGTATAAATTCTAGTGTTAATTCTCTCTCTTAATCTCTATTAGTCATCTTGTTCATTTGTTCTTGGTATTTTTATCATTACTCAACAAGTTCTGTTTTCAGCTATTGATTTCTTGAGCTGAGTGATTTGATTGATTAAAAGCATTCTTGGTTTAAAAGTGATTAAGATTCTTACTCTGATTTTATAAAGAAATTTTAAAAGACCAAGTTTTAACCAATTCACCCCCCCTCTTGGTTATTGTGGGTATTCCTATTGTTTTCAATTATGAATATCAGGTGATTCTGTTTGGTCTTACTAATGCTCCGGCCGTGTTCATGGATTATATGAACCCGATTTTCAGACCGTACTTAGATTAGTTTGTGGTGGTATTTATTGATGACATACTGGTTTATTCTAAGAGTAAGGAAGAGCATGCCGAGCACCTCCGGGTTGTTCTTCAAACTTTGAGGAATGACCAACTTTATGCCAAATTGTCAAAGTGTGAATTTTGGCTGACTGAGGTGAAGTTTCTTGGTCATGTGATCTCGGCAGCCGGGATAGCAGTTGATCCCGGTAAGATAGAAGCCGTGATGGATTGGGAAAGGCCCAAGAATGTATCCGAGGTCCAAAGTTTCCTTGGATTGGCCGGGTACTACCGCAAGTTCATTTAAGGGTTTTCACAGATGGTATTACCCTTAACCCGGCTTATCAGGAGGGGTACTCCGTTCGCATGGACTCATGAATGCGAGGAGTGTTTCCTGAGGTAAAAGAGAAGCTGAGCACAGCTCCAGTATTGGTTCTTCCTGACCCTGAGGGGAATTTTGAAGTTTATTGTGATGCTTCCAAGCAGGGTTTGGGATGTGTTTTGATGCAAGAGAGAAGGGTAGTTGCATATGCTTCTCGGCAGTTAAAGCCAAATGAGGAGAATTATCCTATGCATGACTTAGAGCTAGCAGCCGTGGTCTTTGCTTTAAAATATGGAGGGACTACCTGTATGGTGCTAAGTATGTGGTGTTCAGCGACCACAAAAGTCTCAAGTATTTATTTGATCAGAAAGATTTAAATATGAGACAAAGGAGATGGATGAAGTTTATCAAGGATTATGATTTTGAACTGAGGTATCATCCCAGAAAGGACAATGTGGTGGCGGATGCTTTGAGCAGGAAGTACATGAGCATAGCTTGCATGATGATTGAAGAATGCAAGTTAATAGAGAACTTCTGGGATATGCACTTGACCATTCTTGAGGGTGACCGAGGTTTTGAGTTGAGAGAGACCAAGGTGGACAATGAGTTGATTATGAGAATCCGGGATGCCCAAAACCGGGATGAGGATGTGAAGTCCTTACCCGGGCAGAAGGACGTGTCATGGGAGAAACCAGACAACTCGGGTTTGGTGTTATACCGAGGTAGGATTGTTGTGCCAAAGGGAAAGTTGGTGGATGCGGTGCTTTCTGAAGCTTATAAGGGCTGATTTAGCATTCATCTGGGTTCCACCAAGATGTACCAAGATTTGAAGAAAGATTTTTGGTGGCCCAGGATGAAAAGGGATATAGCCAAGCATGTGACAAAATGTTTGGTATGTCAGAAAGTCAAGATTGGGCATCAAAGACCGTCTGGCCTACTGCAACCTTTGCAAATTCCAGAGTGGAAGTGGGATAGAATTTCCATGGATTTTGTGGTTGGATTTCCAAGGACCCAACCCGTATGCTACTCCATTTGGGTGATTGTTGATAGGCTGACCAAGTCGGCTCATTTCTTACTTATTCGGACTGATTATACTGCTGAAAGGATGGCTCAGCTATATGTTAAAGAGATTTTCCGACTTCATGGTGTCCCAGAAAGCATTGTCAGTGATAGAGATCTGAAGTTCACTTCAAGATTTTGGGGTGCATTTCAAGTGGCTTTTGGGACCCAGTTGCAACTCAGCACAGTTTATCATCCTCAAACGGATGGGCAGACCGAGAGAACTATACAGACTCTAGAGGATATGCTGAGAGCTTGTGCCTTGGAGCAAGGACTGAGTTGGGATAGATATCTACCTCTAGTGGAGTTCTCATATAACAATAGTTTCCATGCTAGTTTGGGAATGGCACCCTATGAAGCGTTGTATGGTCGAAGGTTCCAGACTCCTACTTGCTGGACCGAAGTGGGAGAAAGACAACTTCTTGGACCCAAGATGGTTCAAGACACTTCCGAGCAGATCCGCATGATCAAAGAAAAGTTGTTGCAGGCTCAGAATCGGCAGAAGAGTTATTATGATAGCAAGCATCGCCCATTACAGTTTGATGAAGGCGATCATGTGTTTCTAAGGTTATCTCTAGTAACGGGAGTTGGACGGGCATTGGGTGTGAGGAAGCTGAGTCCTAGATTTATTGGTCCTTACCAGATTCTTCAGAGAATAGGACCAATGGCATAAAGGCTAGCTTTGCCTCCCCAATTGTTTGGGTTGCATGATATCTTTCACGTATCTCAGTTGAGGAAATACGTGCCCGACCCTTCGCATGTGGTAGAACCTGACTCTGTTCAGATTAAAGAAAATTTGACTTGTCCTACCCGACCATCCCAGATTCTTGACAGGATGGAAAAGAAAATTCAGAGTAAGACTATTCCTATAGTCAAGGTCTTATTAGGACATTGGGAAGCAATGTGACCCTTACCAAGGCACTTGAAACATTTGATATTGCTTGATCTTGTTGGAGTTGGTTACACAATTTTTTGTTTGAGATTTCTACCTTTTCTTCTTTATTTTTTACTTGAGAAACCTTCCTTTTAGGCTTGTCTTTCCAGCTAGAAGTTGCAGCCCCATTAGTCTTGGAAAAGGAAGCTTTTTTCCTTTTTAGTTGTTGCTCCACCCTTTGATCTTTGTGGACTAGCTCCTTAATTGTTGTATAAGAATGTAGCTCCATCACATCTTGAATTTCTCTATTCAAGCCATGAAGGAACCTAGCCATTATTGCTTCTTGGACCTCCACAATTTTAGCCCTCATTATCATCAATTCCATTTCCTTATAGTATTCATCAACACTCTTGTAGCCTTGGAAATGTCTTTGGAGCTTGTTGTGGACTTCTCTTGCATAATAAGTTGGAACAAATATTTCTCTCAAGAATCTCTTCAAGTCATTTCAGCCATGTATTCTTTCTCTCCTCAATCTCTCTATGTCCATTAGAACTTGGTTCCACCACACCAAAGCATAGCCACCAAATTCTAGAGTTTCTAGAATCATTTTCTTTTCTTCACCAATTTGTTGGCATGAGAAACTTTGTTCTACCTTCATCTCCCAATCAAAGTAAACTTTGGGATTATTATCACCATAGAATTTTGGAATTTTTATTTTCACTCCACTCAATCCTCCATTCCTCCCTTCTCTTTCTTCTCTCCTAAGCCTCCAATCTCTCATATCTATTTTCCTTCCTATGATTGTTTCTTATATTATTTTCTCTCCTCTCCTCCCTCTTAGTCCTCTCATCATAATAATTTCCTTCATGAGAAGAAGCATACTCACTCACCCTCCTATTACCATGAGCCTCTCCATCCACACTACCATTTGGACTACTCCTTCTTTGAGTCTTCCTTTGTAACTCCTCAATTTTGCATCCATTTTAGTTTGCAAGTCTTCCATTTGTTTTGTCATGGCTTTCATCAACCTAGAGATCCTAGGTGACAAAGCCTCATCTCCTATTGAGCTCATCCTTCAAAAGAAATGGTTAGCAAAACACAAGTATATAAGAAAATTCTCACCACTCTCTAAGTGTTTGTCACTCACACTCGTACACTTTATCTTGGCTTTTTCTTTAATGTTCTCTTTTTCCTTTTTCCACTCTAGCTTCTCTATAGTTCTTAAGCAACACTCTCAATCCAATCAAGCTTCTTTACTATAGTGAAATAGGAAACAATTCTAGGCTAGACTCAAGAGTCCAAAGAACAAGAAAAATCTAAGACAAAACCTTGGAATTTTAAAGAGACAAGAAACAAAAGCAAAATTTTTAGAAAAACACAAACTCAAAGTGGAATTTTAATGATACAACTCAAGGATAATGGCTGTACCAAACTGCAAAAGGAGGATATGCCAATCAAATTCAATTGTTAGAACCCAAATTTCACAAAGATTGCATGTCATACAAGTTCACTTAGTTTTGTGTTCAAAAGAATTTTTAAACTTGTAACCTTTGCAACTTTTCTTTGCTTCTAAATTCTGTTTTTCTTTGAATTTTTCCAGCCACTAAATCAATACTTTCTTGGCTGCACTTTGATTGTTTTTCCAGCCACAAATCACAAACTTTTTGGGTTGCACTTTGATTATTTTTCCAGCCACAATTTCACAAACATTTGGGCTGCACTTCTTTGTTTTTCTTTTTGTACAAGTTCAAGAATTCTTAAAGAAAGATGATGAATCACAAAAGCTATGTATAAAAATTGTAAAATTTTCTTCTAACAACTCAATTCAGTTTAGGCATGAGATTAGAATAAAAAAAAGTGGCCCTACAACACAAAAATACTAACTAACACTAGATTACAAGAATCAAGACTAGAAAATTAGAAAAATATCAAGAACATGAAGAACAAGAAGATCATGTAATCACACAAAAACTTGAAGAAAACACTAAGGTTTTGTGGCAGAACACACAACAAGCCCACACCACCAAGAATCAAACGAAAACAACAAGAAACAAGCAAATGAAATGGATTTTTTCAGATTTTCAAAAGTTGCATAATTTTTTTACCTTTGAAGAACTTTTAAGAACTGAACTTGAAGAAGAATTCCACAAGGATTAGGCTCTAGATACCACATGATGTATGTCTAAACCCATTAGACAAGAATTTCCCAAATCTACCTTGCATTGAAACCCAAACTTCAAGCTTTTCTCAAGAACAAAAACTTTCAGTAATTCATGTGAATATGGGGATTCTAAGAAGTTTTTAATTACAGCAAGTCTGCATATCCAATCTCTTACAAATTGTGTTCTTTTGTAAACAAGAAGAGGAATATGCCATACATAATTTATTTACTTTCAAGTTCTAATCAAGAGTATGGAATGAGTGTTACCTACAGTTGGGAATCTCAACTTCCCAACCTAAGGAGACTATAACACTTCTATCAACACTATTGCTATTTGTAACACCATGAAATTTTGATAACTGAAAATAGATGTTTGATGTATTTCTTGTGTTATTTGATTATTTGATTAGTTTAGATTAGTTGAAATGTTGTGTAAATTATCCTTGTGTAATTGCTTGGTATGGATGTTAAGTTATATGGAGTTTGTTTGATCTATGATGAAATGTGTGATTGATAGTTTGACCCAAAACCTGTTTCGATAAAACCATGATTACGGGCTCGTTAACCGTTGGATCACCTTCAAATTTTGACAGTAGGTTCACAACCCATATCTTCATGTTTTCTTTGAATGATGATCTTGTGTTAGAGAACCCGACTAGTGGTTTTGTTTTAACTTTGATTGATCTGATTTGTTTGCCTCTCAGCCAAATTGATGTTATTCTGGGTATGGACTGGTTATTCCCCAACCATGTCTTGTTAAACTATTTTGACAAAACTGTGGTGTTTGGTGATTTTGAATTGAGTAGGGATATGATGTTTATCTTTGCCAACCATGTTGTAACATCTTTAAAAGAAGATGCTCAAGTGTACATGATCTTATATAACCTAGAGGTAGAGGTCAAGGTTTCTATAGGTGACCTTCCTATTGTTAAAGAGTTTCTAGAAGTGTTTCCTGAGGATATATCCGGGTTACCACCTAAGAGAGATAGATTTTTCTATGGATTTGGTACCTGGTGTCGGACCCATATCCATAACCCCTTATAGGATGTCTCCTTTAGAGTTAGTCGAGCTTAAGAAACAATTAAAAGAGTTATTGGATAAGCAGTTATTGGATAAACAGATACCTAAGGCTTTTATGATCGTTAAACACTTTAAACTTGGAGCTGAACAGGTAGTGCCTCCACATCTTAAGAGTAAAAACTACAGCAACTAACTCTAGATCATGGGTAGGATAATTCCTTTCATAAGTCTTGAGTTATCTAGAAGCATAGGCCACTACTTGGTCATTCTGCATCAACACTCCTCCTAAACCCATCTTTGATGCAGCACAATACACCTCTTAGGGTTCTCTAGGGTTAGGCAAAACTAACACGGGTGCAGTCGTCAGCTTTTCCTTAAGGGTTTAGAAACTATGCACAAGTTGGGCATCCCACACAAAAACTTGACCCATACACTTCAGCTTGGTCAAAGGCAAGGCTAACTTGGAGAAACATTCTATGAATCTCTGGTAATATCTCGCTAAACCCAGAAAACTTCTAATCTCAAACACAGACTTAGGACTCTTCCACTTAAGAACAACTTCTATCTTAGAAGGATCTACAGCTATACCGCATTGGGATATCACATGTCCTAAGAAACTAACTTTCTTTAGACACACAAGCTTTTTCCAGCTGGTCTATAAGGTCGTCTAGATAATATAAGATCATGTACCTCTGGGTTTAGCGAGATATTACTAGAGATTCATAGAATGTTTCTCCAAGTTAGCCTTGCCTTTGACCAAGTTAACTTGTAAGGGTCAAGTTTTTGTGTGGGATGCCCAACGTGAGCATAGTTTCCAAACCCTTATGGAAAAGCTGACGACTGCACCCGTGTTAGTTTGCCTAACCCTAGAGAACCCTAAGAGGTGCATTGTGATGCATCAAAGATGGGTTTAGGAGGAGTGCTGATGCAGAATGACCAAGTAGTGGCCTATGCTTCTAGATAACTCAAGACTTATGAAAGGAATTATCCTACCCATGATCTAGAGTTAGCTGCTGTAGTTTTTACTCTTAAGATGTGGAGGCACTACCTGTTCAGCTCCAAGTTTAAAGTGTTTAGCGATCATAAAAGCCTTAAGTATCTGTTTAGTCAGAAAGAGTGTTGGATTCAGGGGGAGCTACTTAAAGAATGCAAAGGAACTTTGATTCAAGCATTGGTTTTGAGCTTTCAACATGCAATGGATGCCTTGAAGATAATTTAGTATGAAATGTGTAAGAGAAAAGCAATTCTGGTGATCCAAGTGCATTGCATTCATTTAATCCATATTTAACTTAATTGGTTTAACAAAAATCACAAGGCTTTGGCAAATTGACTAAGGTTTTAAAAGAAAAAGCATTTTACACTGCAATAATCGATTACATTAATCGCTTAATCGATTACTTTGTTCTTCGTCAAATCTGGAAAACTTTCATGAACAATATAATCGATTACCTATCGGATTAATCGATTATTTGACCTTTGTTTTCATATAAACTGCCTTGTTGAACTTTTTAATCGATTATTATCAAGTCGTAATCGATTACATGGCTATATATGATTTTAAGATTGCACTGCCATAATTGATTACCATTTCTCGTAATCGATTACATAGCCTTTGAGAAAAGCAAGTTTTACTGGAATAATCGATTACCAGAGTTCGTAATCGATTACTCAATGTTTTGAGAAAATCATGCTGAACTGGCATAATCGATTACCGTGATTCGTAATCGATTATATAAGCTTTTAGAAAACACATTGTTTCTGGCATAATCGATTACAGCTCAAAATAATCGATTAATTTGCTCATTGCTCAAACCCAGAAAACTTATGAACACTTTAATCGATTAAAGTAGTGACTTAATCGATTACATAAGTATTTTAATTGATTATAATGGCGATTTCATCGATTAAAGGTAGTTACGAAAATCTGTTATAAATAGAACCATGACTCAGTTGCTTTTCTAAGTTTTTGGAACATTACCCATTTGTATTTTCTGAGCTTAAACAGTTTTGTGAGCATTCTTAAGTGTTTTCTAAGGGATAAAATTCGTTCTTACTCCATTGTGCATTGATCATGTGTGTTTGAGTCATTCTTGGAGTTTGAACTCAATTCAAGATTAAGGAAAGCTGTGCTTATTGATTTGTAATCATTCAACCTGAGCTGGTAACTTCATTTTGCATTGCATCATTGGATCATCAGGTTGTTTCTCTCCTTAATCTGGTTGTAATTTTCGTTTTACATTTTTCTTTGTAAATTGGCTATTGTAATTGGGTTCTTACATGTATCTAGAGTAGGGTTCTCTAGGTGGAAGAACTGAGTAGTGTTCTCAGGTTCTTGTCTCTTAGAATCTAATAGGGTTTTAGATTTCTGCACTTTATCTAGAGTTGATAAAGGGAGACATTGTAATTGATTGTAAGAACAAAAAATTATTATAGTGGAACTCTAACCTAGTGTTGGTTGGAAGAAAACTGGATGTAGCTTCTAGTGTTGAAGTGAACCAGTATAAATTTGATTTTGTCTTGCTTCTTTATACCTTAACTCATTATATTCATTGTGTTCTTGATTAAATAAATTGACCAATTATATAAGTTTTGATTCATTGAATTCCTTGGGCTGAGCTATTTTCTTGGTTTTGAAAAGTGATAAAGATCCTAGGAACTCTGTTTTTGATTGAAGAAATTTTTTAATTTACCAAGGTCTAACCAATTCACCCCCCTCTTGGTTAAGTGTGAGATATTCATATCATTGTCAATTGGTATCAGAGCTGGTTCTTGAAAGTTACTCAAGATCACTATTTTCTTTTCAAAATGAATACCTCACAAATAACTTTCAAGGAAGGTGCTTCTCTAAACAGACCTTCTTTGTTTGAAGGGGAGAATTTCAGTTTTTGGAAAAATAGGATGAAGATCTTTATTCAATCAAATGACCCAAGTGTTTGGAATGCAATAGAAAAAGATCCTGTGGTGCCTATCAAAACAGTTGGTAATGACATGATTCCCAAAGAATGGGATGAGATGAATGATGTTGAAAAAAGGGGTGCTCAATATGATTTTAAGGCTAAAAATATGATAACCTTTGCACTTTCCTCTGATGAATTTTTTAGAACAGTTAGATGCACAAGTGCTAAGGAGATGTGGGAGATGTTAGAGATTACTCATGAAGGAACTGAAGAAGTCAGAAGATCAAGGAAGCATTCATTGATCCATGAGTATGAAATGTTTAAGATGAACTCAAATGAAAGCATTTCCCAACTCCAAACAAGATTCACACACATTGTCAATCATCTCTTGGGACTTGGAAAGACTTTTTGTAACATCCTCAAAATTATATCTTGAATTCATATTTATAATTGAATTGTGGAAGTCTGATGATACTTGGATACAAAAATATTTGAAGAGAAATGACCATATTACCCTTCCCTTAAAGCAGGAATTATAGAAATGCCCTTGAAGTGAAAATTACGAAAATGCCCCTAGATATTTTAGTTAGATATTTTAAGGTGGAAATTACATAAATACCCTTGGATATTTTAGAAATTACAAAAAATGCCCTTGACTCAAAATGACACAAATACCCTCAGATATTTTGCGGAGATATGTTATAGTGGAAAAAAATAATAAATAGAATCTGGAGAATTTTCTTTTAAATGTAGGACGTATAGACTTATTCAAAGAGATGATTTAGTAATTTTGATGGTCAGAAGTGGAACGGACTAATCAGAATTAAGATATAAGCAGTCTTGAATGTAAGGTCTGTGTAGCACTCTGTATAGACTACTTGTGAGCTATTTATACTGTAACTGAAGTCAGTTTCTGGAAAACTCTAGAGTTTCATTATTTAATATTATCCTTTAAGTAGAAGAGTTCAAATTGAACTTTACTTCTTCCTATAAAAGGCCATGTGTGAAGATGAATTCAAATAAATTTTACTTCCTTCCAATGAATGCCATGTGTGAAGCTATCTTTAAATTGAATTCTTCTTCTTCATAAAAGGTGACATGTGGATACAAGGAAAATCACATAATTTTCTTCTCTTTAAGAAAATGAAAACATGATAAATAGAAAAATATCTTAAGCTTCATAAATTAAAATGATAAGATACAATCACGAAGACTTAAGAAACATCTAGTCACTTGTAAGCCACCATTGATGAAGGGATAAGAAGCCATCATGCTTTGAGAATTATTTATACAAAGTAGCATGAAAGAAAGTAAATTTTCTCCTCTTTCTTTGTTGTCCACGTGAATAAGCTAGAAGAAGAGAGAAACTTCATGAACATGCCAAGTAAGAGGACATGTGTACAAAATGGCATGAAGAAAAGAAAAAAATCTTCTCCTATTTATTGGATGGTCACGTGAAAGATGGAGAACCATGGAGAAGCTTCATGATTTGCCAAGTGGAGGGACACTTGGAAGGAAGAAGGAAGAAGCTTCAACACCATGACAAGTGGTGGGACACTTGTAAAGGTCATGACAAGTGTAGGGACACTTGTAATGGAAGCATCATGACTTAGGAGATTTTTGTAAATATTCTATTATTTTCCAAACTCTATATAAAGGGGGGAGGGAGGCCTTAAGTGGAAGTCATTCTCAAGACTTCATCCTACTACACCTTCACGTGAAGCTCTCTCCCATCTCTTTCATTTCACTTTCATCCTTTCCTTCTTAAAGCATAAATCAAGTGAGAAGAAACCCCACTTCCTTTGAAGATTTCGTGTAGAAGGCTAAGCACCTTTAGGAAAAGATTGTCAAGCTTTATAAGAAGTTATCAGGCTTCATTTCTTAGAGGATTTCCCCAAGGAAGGCAGCCCTTACTCCATTTCATTTTCAAAAATCAAACTCACTTGAGGTAGGTTAGGCTTCAATCTCTAGTGAAGCATTTGTTTGGATTAACCTATATGCTTAAATAGGCAGATTTATGGTTATTATGTAGGCTAGGCTTCAATCTCTAGTTAATCATTTGTCTGGATTAACCTATATGCTTGAATGGGCAGATTTATGGTTATTATTTACACTGGAAATTCATGTCATTTAAAGGCTATTTTATGATGTGGAAATGTTGATTTAAACCATAGGATAGGTGATGATTTATAGGCTGAAATATTAGTGATGTTTGGAAGTATATTTAGTGATCTTTGGAAGTGATTTTGATGATATTTGGGCTGTTTGTTCATATTTTTATTATGGGACTGTTTTGTATTAATTTTTAGAAGTAGAGGTTGAATGGTGTGTAGTTAATTGGTTCAAATACTAGAGTGATTCAATTTTGAGGATGAAGTAGTAAGGTGGTAGGTGAAAAGAGATTAAGATGCATGCTAGGTTATAATCTTTTCTTGTGAAGGTTTAAAGGAATTAGAAATTATTTGGAAGATATATTGTGGTTTATTAGTTAGAATACTAACATGATTTGTCTGTAGCTTGAGGATAATCAATTATCATGCCTAAGATGGTATGATTTTGTTTGAATAAGGTATGGTAGCTTAACCATACTTTTGGTACGCGTGATGTTATGATGTAAATATCTTTCCATAAGGCAGTATGTATTTGCTTATGGATTTTATTATGGATGGATGTTGATGTGATGATAGGTTGATTCATGTTTCCAAGTCCAGTACGAGATTTTGTGAAACTGAATCTGATACTACATACAGTACGATATGTAGTGCCCAGGTGCAGATACATGGCAAAATTCATGCATGTTTGCGTAAGACGATCGCAGCGTCTACATCCAGTACAAGGTGTAGCTACATACAGTACGATATGTAGAGGCCATTTGCACCCTGGGATAGTTCATTTCATGCATTCATATAGTTTGCATATTTATTTTATGGATTTGTTTGAATATATTAATGATTTACTAACGTACTAACGTGTTCGGTGGTTTGGCCTTGCCTACTGAGAAATTTTTATTTCTCACTAGATTTGTTTCATTTTTTTTAGATGGCAACAGTGGTCAATTTCCTTGATGACCTGAGTCGGTGATGGTGTAGAAATGAAGATATGAAGTAGGCTTTTTGTTTGGAGAGGTGTACTTGTTTAATATTGACTTTTGTAACAAGGACTGTGGCTACGTATAATATATTTGTTTCAAATCTTTTGTAAGTTATACATTTCAGAATTAATAATAATATATGCTTCCTAAAAATTTAATCCTAATAATAATATTAATAATATCTAGCATAATTTTTAGGTAGTTACACTTTTGATGTTGAGGAACTAAACATCAAGATCTTGAAGTGTCTCACTAGATCTTGGCAACCAAAGGTGACAGCAATCAAGGAATCCAAGGACTTGTCCAAGATGTCAACGGCTGCACTCTTTGGTAAGTTACTTGAATATGAATTAGAATTGTCTCAACTAACTTGTGTTGAAGATGCAGAAAAGAAAGGCAAAGGAATTGCTCTAAAAGCTGCAACATCTAAAAAGGAAAAAGAAAAAGAATCAAGTGATGAGGAAGATGAAGAGAACATGAACTTGGTAGTAAAAAGGTTCAGCAAATTCTTGAAGAAGAATAAGGGCAAAAGATTCTCAAGGAACACCAAGAACAACAACAACAACAACAAGAAGATTGATATCAACTTCACATGCTTTGAATGTGGGAAACCTGGCCACATCAAAACTGAATGCTCAATCTACTTGAAGAAGCAACAAGGAGACAACAAAATGAAGAAGGATGGAAAAACTAGAAAAGCCTATATAGCTTGGGAGGACAATGATTCAACAACCTCTGAATCCTCCACTGAAATTGAGGAAGCAAACATGTGTCTTACCTCCATTGTCAATGAAGATAATGATGATCTCTTAGATGAAGAAGATGAGGTAAATTCTGAACTTGATCAAGCTATTCTTGCTTTTCAAGAGATGCACAAAGAGGCTCAAAAGCTTGCAAGATCTAACAATAAACTTAAAGAGAATATCAAAGAACATCTTGCAAAAATCTCAAAATTGCAAACTGAAATTTGCAACTTGAAAGAAGAAAATGAAAAACTTGTTTCAAGTTACAAATTAAATGGTTGTGTATGTGCCTTTTCCTCTACAAGTGTTGACAAATATGAAATGCTGCAAAAAGTTTTTGATGAGTATAGAATAAACCAAGAAGAGAAAAATATGCAGCTTCTTTCTAAGAATAATGATTTGATTGATATCTTACAAAATCTCAACAAGGGAAAATGTGATTTGGATGATATGTTGAGTGCTCAAAAACATGCTGGAGATACTTCTGGATTGGGGTATAAAAAGGGTTTTAAAAATGCCCAAAAGACAATATTTGTGACCCAAAAACAGAAGAATAAAAAGAGATCAAGAGTCAACCAAAATGTTTTCTTCAGAAAATCTTATAAAGTTGTTGTTTGTAACTATTGTATGGAGAGAGGACACACTTCTTATAAATGTTTTGCAAGAAGGTTCTATGTACCAAATGGTGAATGCATTTGGGTTGAAAAGAAAAAGAAAGCCACTAACCCCTTTGGACCCAACCTCAATTGGGTACCTTCTCCTATGAATTAATTTGAATTCTGCAGGTATGTCTTAGAGCAAGAACTTCCTTGTGGTATCTTGATAGTGGCTGCTCAAGACATATGATGGGTGACAAGTCTTTGCTCACAAATCTTGTTCCTAAAGATGGAGGCTTTGTCACTTATGGAGATAACAACAAGGGTAAGATAATTGGTGAAGGCAACATTGGAGATAGCATTAACACCAAGATAAGCAATGTTCTGTATGTGGATGGTTTGAAGCACAATCTTCTAAGTATAAGCCAATTATGTGACAAAGGTTTTAAAATTTCATTCAATGAGAATTGTTGTATGATTTGTGATGGCCAAAATGGTGAAGTAGTTCATATAGGAAAAAGGAAAGGTAATATCTATCTACTTTCTAGTGACCATGCATTCTTTCACAAAACTTCATGCTTAATGAGTAAGTTAGATGGATCTTGGCTGTGGCATAGGAGAGCTAGTCACATCAACATGCACCATATAAACAAGCTTATTAAAAAGGACTTAGTGATTGGCTTACCAAAACTCAAATTTGAAAAGGACAAACTTTGTGATGCTTGTCAAAAGGGGAAACAAACTAAAATCTCTTTTCAAAGCAAAAATATTGTTTCCACCTCTAGACCACTTGAATTGCTACACATTGATTTGTTTGGGCCTTCTAGAACTATGAGTTTGGGTGGCAATTACTATGGACTTGTGATTGTTGATGATTACTCTAGATATACTTGGACTTTGTTCTTGAAATCCAAAAGTGATGTTTTCCATGCTTTTAGAAAATTAGCCAAAGCTGTTCAAAATGAGAAAAGCAACAAAATTGTCTCAATAAGAAGTGATCATGGTGGGGAATTCCAAAATGAACATTTTGAAAACTTTTGTGAAGAAATGGAATTAACCACAATTTTTCAGCTCCAAGAACACCTCAACAAAATGGTGTTGTGAAGAGGAAAAATAGATCCCTTGAAGAAGGTGCAAGAACACTTCTCAATGAGACAAATTTACCAAAATATTTTTTGGCTGATGCAGTTAGTACAGTTTGCTATACTTTGAATAGATTTCTCATAAGGCCCATTTTGAAGAAAACCCCTTATGAGCTGTACAAAGGCAGAAAACCAAACATCTCTCACTTGAGAACCTTTGGCTGTAAGTGTTTTGTGTTAAATAATGGGAAAGAATCACTTGGAAAGTTTGATGCAAAGGCTGATGAAGCTATATTTCTTGGATATTCATTACAAAGTAAAGCTTATAGAGTTTTCAACAAAAGAACTATGTGCATGGAAGAATCTGTTCATGTAATTTGTGATGAATCTAACCCCTTAAGAGAGGAAAAGAAATGTGATTTGGATGTAGGTCCTATGGAAGAAATTGTCCAGCCTATTGAAGAAAAGGAAGAAAAAGCATTTTACACTGCAATAATCGATTACATTAATCACTTAATCGATTACTTTGTTCTTCGTCAAATCTGGAAAACTTTCAAGAACAATATAATCGATTAGCTATCGGATTAATCGATTATTTGACCTTCGTTTTCATATAAACTGCCTTGTTGAACTTTTTAATCGATCATTATCAAGTCGTAATCGATTACATGGCTATATATGATTTTAAGATTTCACTGCCATAATCGATTACCATTTCTCGTAATCGATTACATAGCCTTTGAGAAACGCAAGTTTTACTGGAATAATCGATTACCAGAGTTCGTAATCGATTACTCAATGTTTTGAGAAAATCATGTTGAACTGGCATAATCGATTTCCGTGATTCGTAATTGATTATATAAGCTTTTAGATGTAACACCCTGAAAATTTAAAAACTATGATCAAAATATTATATGAATTATTCTTGCATAGCTGTTGATGTGAATATTAGGTTATGAGAGATTTGATGGTCTATATTTGAATTAATTGGGTGAAATATCAATTAGAGACATTAAGGAAATGTTTGGAGAGAAATGACCATATTATCCTTCCCTTAAAGCAGAAATTACAGAAATGCCCTTGAAGTGAAAATGACGAGAATGCCCCTAGATATTTTAGTAAGATATTTTAAGATAGAAATTACATAAATGCCCTGGGATATTTTGGAAATGACAAGAATACCCTTAGATATTTTGTCTAGATATTTTAGGGTGGAAATGACAATTATGCCCCTAGGATGAATGATGAATTTACCATAATGCCCTTTATGCCAAAAATGACCAGATACTTTTTGAGATTCTGTGGAAACTTGATGGAAATACAGAACATTCTTAGACAGCAGATTATTAAGATATTTTGTGACAAGAAACCTTAGAATAGAATTTCTATAAATTTTATAAGGTGACTACTTTGAAATAGTATTCAGAAGGATAGAGGAGATGAAACAATATGGAAAAATGAGAAATAGAATCTGTGGATTTTCTCTCAATTATAGGATGTCTAGATTTACCCAATAAAATGGTTTAGTAATTTTGATGGACAGAAGAAGAATAGACCAATTAGAATTAAGATAAGAACATTTTGTAAGCAAGGATGTGTATCATTCGGTATAGATTGCTTGTGAATAATTTTAAACTATCATTAAAGCCAATTTTTGGAGATCTCTAGAATTCTATTATTTCATATTATTTTAGGTGAAAGAATTCAAACTAAAATTTAAACTTCTTACAAGGAATTACCATGTGAAAAACCTTAATTGGAATTAGGTTTTTCTTAAGCATCCAATGGTATAAAAGGAAGGAAATTTATATCCACACCCCTAGGTTTAAAGATCACGAAAATGGTGTAGAATAGGCAAGAAGATTCATGAAAGCCACTTGTAGAGGTAAGCCATGTGATGAATACAAGTATTAGGACACTTGTATGGCATGGATGCAAAGAAAGCAAAAATCTTCTATTGTCTCTTTTGGCAGAACACGTAGACAGTTCTAGACATTATTTCAACAATCCCAATAGTCAAAAGTTACATATGTGGGATATTAGTGTACCTTTAAAATTTTAAAGAGATCCAACGGTTAACGAATCCAGAATAGGAATTTTATTAAAACGGATTTTGGGATAAACTCAAGAATGGAAGGAAAACATAAAAATCTTCCTTGGCAAGCTATTCCACGAAAATACAAGAAGGAAGGAGAATTATTGAGAACCTTCAAGAGCTTGGACACTTGGATGGTGGAGAATAAAGAGCCTTCATGATTTGGCCACTTGGAAAGTAAGGTAATGATGGCTTAGGAGATTTTTTTAATTTCAACCACTATATAAAGGGAGGGGAACCTAAAACTCAAGTCATTCTCCAAGATACTCTCCCACCTAGTTCACGTGAAACCCCTCTTCCATATCCCTCCCATCCTTTCATTTCCAAGCCTAAATCAAGTTAGAAAATAAACCCCACCATAGCGAAGCATCACGTGGAAGCTAGGAAGCCTTTAGGAGGAAGTTTGTCAAAGCTTTATAGGAAGAGAAAGACAAGCTTCGTAAGAGATTTTAAGGTATGTATAGGGAAGTTTATGTTAAATATAGTTTAAGTGTTACTTTGTTTAAGTATGTGTAGAATTTCATAGAATTCCATCTATTTCTATTAAGAACAAAGTTTGCACACCATGTGTTTGAAGAAATGCTTCAAAGAATGAAAGATAGTCTAAGTGTGTTTTGTTTAAATGAATGTTTGAAAATATGTGTTGTTGAGTGTTTCTTGTTAAGAGTTTTATAAATCTCTATGAACTCCATATGTTTCTATGAAGCTTTGTGCATAAATATTTTATTAAGTTCTGTACTGGATTTATATTGAATTTTTAAGTAAAGCATGTGAGATATAAATTAAAGATTGATGTTGAACATAAAGATGAGATGATGAAATTAAGAAGAGAATCAATCTTATATGTCTCATATGCATATGCCCGGCGGGGGTTAGTCCGCGTTATTTGCCTCAAGAGGAGGTATGTCAGATAGCTGCAGGAACTAAGTTCAAGCGTTCAGACAAGAGGAGTCTGAGCTAGGGGGGCCGGCAGTAGGGAAATCACGCCACCCATGATGATCACATGAAGTGTGGGTGAGAATCCTGTTCAACACTGTGCAACCCCGACTGATCGTTTTAGTTCTATGCCAGTGATTGGGGCTATCTTGACTATGGTACCAATTGATGAAAATTTGAGAGAGATTCATGCATCATATAAAGAAGATGAGCATGCATCGCATGATGAGTATGTTGTATGATTATCTGTATGCTATATATACTGTGTGACTTGAACTATGTTTATCGTAAACTTACCCCATACTTTGTGTCTGTGGTTGACACCTATGATGACCTCAATTTATTTGGGCGAGCAGAGGAACAGTAAAAGCATAGCAAGCAGATGGATTTTGTGGAAGATGTTGGAAAGCTATTTTGATGCAAATATTATGATATTTATTTCGATGATATGTATCATGTAATAAAACTAAGAAACGATCTGTATTTTATTATTATGGACTGTATTATGGATTGAATTTAATTATTATGGACTTCGAACGAACATGATTACAATATTGATGATTAGTACCTTTCGTATGAATTATTCTAAGCAAAAAGAAAAGAATTTTCCGTGAAATTTATAACTAAGATAATTTTCAAGTAAGTTGGAAAGAGTTTTTCATCAAAAACCAATAAATACAAGATAGTAAAACAAGGCGTTACATTAGAAAACACATTGTTTCTGGCATAATCGATTACAGCTCGAAATAATCAATTAATTTGCTCGTTGCTCAAACCCAAAAAACTTATGAACACTTTAATAGATTAAAGTGGTGACTTCATCGATTAAAGGTAGTTACGAAAATCTGTTATAAATAGAACCATGGCTCAGTTGCTTTTCTAAGTTTGTGGAACATTACCCATTTGTATTTTCTGAGCTAAAACAGTCTTGTGAGCATTCTTATGTGTTTTCTAAGGGATAAAATTCATTCTTGCTCCATTGTGCATTGATCATGTGTGTTTGAGTCATTTTTAGAGTTTGAACTCAATTCAAGATTAAGGAAAGTTGTGCTTATTGATTTGTAATCATTCAACCTGAGCTGGTAACTTCATTTTGCATTGCATCATTGGATCATCAGGTTGTTTCTCTCCTTAATCTGGTTGTAATTTTTGTTTTACATTTTTCTTTTGTAAATTGGCTATTGTAATTGGGTTCTTACATGTATCTAGAGTAGGGTTCTCTAGGTGGAAGAACTGAGTAGTGTTCTCAGGTTCTTGTCTCTTAGAATCTAATAGGGTTTTATATTTCTGCACTTTATCTAGAGTTGATAAAGGGAGACATTGTAATTGATTGTAAGAACAGAAAATTATAATAGTGGAACTCTAACCTAGTGTTGGTTGGAAGAAAACTGGATGTAGCTTCTAGTGTTGAAGTGAACCAGTATAAATCTGATTTTGTCTTGCTTCTTTATCCCTTAACTCATTATATTCATTGTGTTCTTGATTAAATAAATTGACCAATTATATAAGTTTTGATTCATTGAATTCCTTGGGTGAGCTAGTTTCTTAGTTTTGAAAAGTGATAAAGATACTAGGAACTCTGTTTTTGATTGAAGAAATTTTTTAATTTACCAAGGTCTAACCAATTCACCCCCCTCTTGGTTAAGTGTGAGATATTCATATCATTTTCAAAGAGTTGATCATGCATTAGAGGAGATGGTTAGAGTTTCTTAAGGACTATATTTTTAGGCTAGGTATCATCCCGACAAAGCTAATGTAGTGGCTGATGCTTTGAGTAGGAGGTCCGTACATGTATCTGCTCTGATTGTTAGAGAGTTTGATCTCTTAGAATAGTTTAGGGACCTTAGCCTTACGTGTCAAGTTATCTTTAATAGTGTAAGACTAGGAGCTTTGAGAATTAATAGTGAGTTGCTAGGAAAGATCAGAGAGGGCCAGAAGTCTGATCCTTTTATGAGGATTTAGTTAGAAGCCATAGCGTCAAGGAGAGATAGTAGTTCCAATGTGGGATCAAATGGAGTCCTGAGACTTCGAGATAGAATATGTGTCCCCAATGTATCTGAGCTTAGGAATATGATTTTGGAGGAAGGGCATAAGAGAAACTTAAGCATCCACCTTGGTGCTACCAAGATGTATCAGGATCTCAAGACAATCTTTTGGTGGCCAAATATGAAGAGAGATGTTAGTGAGTTTCTGTATGCATATTTAGTCTATCAGAAGGCTAAGATAGAACATCAAAGACCCTCAGGTAAGTTGCAACCCTTAGAGATACCCCAGTGGAACTGGGATGGTATCTCCATGGATTTTGATGTAGGACTACCTAGAACCCTGAGAGGTTTAGATTCTATATGGGTTATTTTTGACAGATTAACCAAATTTGCTCACTTTATCCCCATCAATATCAATTTTTCCTTAGAGAAGTTGACCTCCCTATATATTAATGAGATTGTTAGATTACATGGTATGCCGTCTAGCATAGTATCTAATAGAGATCCTAGATTCCCTTCTAGGTTTTGGTAGAGTCTAAAAAAAAGCATTGGGAACCAAGCTTAAGCTAAGTTCAACCTACCACCCTCAAACTGATGGTCAGACTGAACGGACCATTCATTCACTGGAGGACCTTTTGAGGGCATTGTTAGTATATGGATGTCCTAGAGACAATCTTTTCATTAGATTAGGACGTACATGTACTTTTCATATTGTCATGAATAAATTATAAGCGCTTTTTATCTTGTTTCATATTGTGTCTCGATATCATTATTAATATATGAGTAACTGGATAAAACACTTGGAATAGAATAGGTATCTCTTGAGTATGAGTGATGGGATCACGATCATGAGGATTCAAGGATACCAGATGTCTACTCCTAAATTTTAAGTTCCTAGTCTAGAGACACTGAGAATGGGGATCAGTGATTTCGGGTAAGACTAAAGGAAATACATACAGAAACCAAATAGATTTAATAGGATGATCTTGTCATTTACCTAACTAGTTCTGGGGCAACAAAGCATTGCTAGTGCTCTGTGTTGTCATTAAATGAGTAGTGGCCTTGTTGGGCCCAAACTCATTTATGTCAGTAGCTATGTTGGGCCTAATGGGTCACACACTAACACTTTATTGTCATGACATTATAGCATTAAAGGTTTTGGGCCTAATAATGGTTGTTGGCCCAAGAAAGAGTTTGGATACTTATCTTAAAGAGAAAGGGGCGCATGAATGGAGTTAATGGACTTGGATAGTACAAGACATTATTAATTAATTTAAATAGTTAAATTAGTTATCTAATATTTAAATTTGATAATTTAAATTTTGAATTTAAATATTTGAATTTAAATATGAATTAACTATAGTAGTTACTTTCATATCAAAAAGAGAAGATAAGAGCTAGATTTGAATTTGAATTCAACTAGAATCTTATCATGATCATGTCCTAGATTTTAGGAAGAATTTTGAGGGCTGATTATGGGCTTATACACGGCTGATATATGATTATCTTTTGGCAAAATTAAATCCCAAGTAATTGACTTGGTCTTAGGAAGATAAGATAGGAGGTTGTTGGAAATTTTGAAATGCAACAACTCTATCTTATCTTCACGTGTGGGATGCTTCATGATCAGATTTTTTGGTTAAAAATCTGACTCAAACTCTTTTATAAAGTGTGCTATTGTGATCATAGTTCTCTAATAATTTGAGAGGAAAATCCCTAATCTACTTTCCTCTATTTTCACGTGCCCCTTTGTGTGAGTGTTGGCTGAAAATTCAACCACCAATATCATCTATTGGTGAACCTCTTAGATAAGTAAAAACACTTTAAAACATAACCTTCTTCCTCTCCATTGGTGTGCCTAGCCTGCCTCCTTTGGTGTTTGTTGGTAGCCTTCAAGAAGTGTTCTTGAGTCTTGACAAGAAGTGGTGTGGATCAACATTAGAGGGCTTGTATCTTCAAGCCTATCCTTGATCATCAAATTTCGAATATAAACAAGGTAACATCTATGTCCTAAAGAATGATTCTTGTGTGGTATGTGTGTTTCCGCTTTAAAAATTTTGTTTTTCTCACATGCCTTCGGGCTTCAAGGCCCCTTTTCTTTCAGGCATGTGTATTAGAACAGAAAGGGAGTTGGGAGAGTTTTTTTGCCGATGATAGAGTTCACCTATAACAATAGTTTTCATTCTACCATTAGCATGGCTCCCTGCGAAGCTCTATATGATAGAAGGTGTAGGACACCCCTGTGTTGGCGAGAACCCAGAGAGAACCTCACTTTAGGACCTCAAGTGGTACAACAAACCACTAAGAAGGTCAAGTTGATCCAAGAGATAATGAGGACTGCTCAGAGTAGGCAGAAGAGTTATTAGGAAAACAAGAGCAAAGACCTGGAATTCGAGGTTGGTGATCATGTATTCTTTAGAGTCACTCCATGGACTAGGGTTGGTCAAGTCTTGAAATCTTGAAAACTCACACCTCGTTTTATTGGTCCCTTCCAAATTCTCAAAAGAGTCGGCCCTGTGACATATCAAATAGCATTAACCCTGTCTCTTCCTAACCTCCACAATGTCTTTCATATGTCTCAACTCCGTAAATATATCCCTAATCCTTCTCATGTGGTCGAATTAGATGACGTTCAAGTAAAGGAAAACTTGACATATGAAACATTGCCTTCGAGGATTGGTGAACAAAGCACTTAAGAGGGAAAAAGATTCTATTGGTCAAGGTAATCTAGGGAGGTACATCAGGATAGTATGCAACGTGGGAACTAGAAAGTCAAATGTGAGAAGCCTATCCAGCCTTATTTGAGTCAGGTAAATTTCGGGGACAAAATTTCAAAATGGGTGGGAGAGTTGTAACACCCTAAAATTTCAATAATTGAAATTTTGATAATTAGAAACAGATTCCAGACTCGTTAATTGTTGGATCACCTTCAAATTTTGACAGTAGGTTCACGTCCCACCTCTCATGTTTTGACTGTTGCGATTTGCAAAAAATAAAACTACTTTTGATGTCCCTATAAGCGCAACCGCAAGCTAAGTGCAATTGCAAACAAAGAGGAAATTGTGATGAGTGAGACGAACTCCTTAACCAGGCACTGCAGCTTATAAATACGTCCAGCAACGCCAAAAATGTGTTTTTCACCTCTCTTTCTCTAAACTGGCACCCAAACCCTAGAACCTCCTCTTCTACCACCCCCGACCATTGATGACTACCATGAGTCACCATTGCTAGCCGCTGAATCACCACACAAAGAGGAACACTTTAATCGGAGTAGAATCTCCAAAACTCAACTCAAGGATTCGGTAAAGAACGGAGCCTCCAATCCTCCTTTCTTGTTTTCTTTGAGGTAACCGTGGTTTCCTTGTCTTCTCCTAGTTAGTGTGAACCTCTCTTAGCATCTTTTGGATTTGGGTACCGTTATTAGGTGTTTTAACACTTCCTTTTAAAGACCTTTGAAAATGAGACGTTGTAAAAGTTACATTTTTATAATATTGATGTCATTTTTGTGACCTTCGTTGAGCCCCGATCACATTGGTGTATCGAAATTTCAAAATGATGTCTTTTTGATGTGGACTCCTAAAACACCATTTTAACCTGTTTTAAATTTGAGTGGGTATTTGACCCTGAATGTTAATGTTAACCTTATCTTTGAAATCTATACTAAATTATCTTCAATTTGGTATATAGAGCTCTATGTTTGGACCAAAGGACATGAACCTGAGAGATCTCAAAACGACGCTACAATGAGCTAATAAAGGGATATAGGTAGGTGAGGGGAGTTTATTGTTTGTTTATAGCTTTCGATACCATAGTTGGGGTCAGGGAACCCAATTATGGGGATGTATGTCTGTCCTTGTTGTGCGCTGGTTTTCAAGAAAAATAATGTTTTAAACTAATGGGATGCAATATATTTGTTATTGATGAATGAAATTGTGAACGATGTTATTGCTGTAATGATTAGATTTTTTGGGAAAATCTTAATTATAAAGGAGACTCTGCCCAAAATTTTATAAATCTATTGTCCTATTTACTTCTTTATTAAATTTTAAATGGGCATGAGTTTGTTTTGTATATTATAGTTCTCCTCTTTAATTTAGAATTCTTCAAAAATTTTAGTCTCGTGGTATTATGGATTATGAATGTATGAGATTTGTGTTGTCTGAAGACTTGGGTAATATGAATCCCAAGCATGTGTTATATGTATATATGTGGAACGCGATACCTTGTGATGTTGATAATATTGAAATGAGATTATGTTGATGATTATATTAATATGAGATGATGTTGATGTTGATGATGACATTGAGAAGATATGATGTTGATGATGACATTGATGAGAGATGATGTTGACGATGTTTTTTTTTATGGATGTATAGTGTGTATGTACATGGGGGTGCAGTGACTTGTTGGATATCCCTGGAAGGAAAGATGTTTGGTTTAAGAATTTTAAGCATCCCTGGAGAGGGAAAGGGATTGCTTAGAATTTTTAACTATCCACGGTCAATGCATTGATGGTGCCCATGTTTCATACTTCATAATTGCATGAAATAGTATAAATGATGGCAGTAAGTACCTGTGGCTTTTATGAGGATACATATGTATTTATTTACATATTTGTGCGTTGTTTGATGAGTGTATTATCGCAAAAAAAAAATTACCCTCATTTGTATAATCAAATTAATGGAGTTTTCATTTATAATTGAAATCACACATTTAGAGTTGTGATATCGTAGCGACGAGATGGATCGTTACACTATTAGTTATAAAAAAAACAAAATATTTATTGGAAATCTGTATTGTGTGTTACTTTATGGAGCTTGTGGTGTCATCGGAACAAAATCATCTTCAAGGAGGAAATGCGTCATATGGACTTAGTGCTTGAGCTTGCGACTAAATGATAAGCTCAAAGAGTTCAGGTTCTCTTTCTATGAATTGTACTCAAACCCTATGTTTTGCTTGTCAAAATTATAATGTTTTGGGGTAATTAATATAATAGAGGTGAGAGGATTCTAAAGGTAGCTATGTTGGGGGACCGTGATTGGGATAATGTGGGAGAGAAGACACATGCAATGTATTAGAGAGGTGAAAATGATGCATGGTTGTATTGGGGAACCAATACTAGGTTAGTAATTCAATGGGGTTAGGATGGGTCATTTTATATTTCATACACTTAGTACACATTTCTGTAGGATTATGGGAAAATAGTCCTATGGGAAAATAGTCCAATGGGAAACTTGCAAGGTTGACCCTTGGAAGTTATAATGTAATGATTGAACTTCTTTAAGGTACTTCTTATACCATTCAAGAAATTTTTTTGCTGATCTAAAACAAAAGTGAGGCCCAATTCTAGGGTGTACCACTCAGTAAGGGGTCCTTTGTGCACCTAAATTGTTGGCCTTCAAATTAATTTTATACTCATTATAATACTATGCACTTTCCTTATCAAATTATTCTCCCTCCACAAATTTAACCCACCTTTGGCCATGTTTTTCTGCCACCATTGTGTGCCATCATTGGGATTTTGGCTACCCTCCTCCTCTCTTCTAGATTCACCTCATCATCTCCACTCACACCTACTTGGCTCTATGACTCCCTTTCATAGCATCACTTTCCGAGCCCACTCTCCCCTTCGTTGTTGTCTCTTGCACTGCAACATCACCGTGTCTTCCAAATTCACCAAGTCGTTCTCCAAGTCAATCAACGTTGGCGGCTCCTTCTCACTGGATGATGGTGATGCCATTGCCTACAACCTCCACCACGACTTCTCAAGACAACATAGTCGATGAGGATCTCAGTTCTTTTTTCTCAAAATGTACAGATCTGAGATCCACCAAGAACCACATGATAAGATCTATCATTTTGATATGTTTTGATTTCAAATCCTTATTCGATTAAATCTCCTTTCTTTGTTGCCTTGATCTTATGGGAGACACTTAATTTATTTTGTCCTTTCATTTTTTCCTCTACACATATTCTAGTTGATTTTTCAGAAATTGATGTTCGTTTTCATCTGTGTTGATTGACTTTGTTTAGATGAATTTTGGCTTTATTGATGGTGGTGAGTGGTAACAGGCCATCGAAGGGAGGAGAGATCAGAGGTGGGGGAGGAAAGAAGGCCACTTGTTAGAGTTTTATTAGCGCACAATATAAACTAAAACCAGATTATATTCAGCGGAAGCAAATAAAAGAGATAAAAACAACACAAGAGAATTTTACTTGGTTCAGCAACTAGGATAAAATCCTTGTTACCTACATCCAATGGCAAAGAACCTGTAGACTCTTTTATTAACACTAATAGTAAGAGCAATTACAACAGCATTCCTCAGTAATTACAAGGCTACACTTTCAACATGAACAAAGCCTAAAATTACACAGGTAAGCAAGAAAACAAGATTTACAGGGTACAAAAGAGAACTACTCTTTACCAATGTCAAGACCAGACATTACCCAACCTTCTGCTCTTCTCTCAACCAGTTCTTTACAGAGAACAGCCTCAAGAACACCAACAGGATCAAACTCGAGAGAGAAAGAACCTACACCTGCAATACCACAGCAACAGGAACGCAAAAGACAGACCACAAAACAACCTATATCATCATCACTCAGTTTTTCACTCACCACACTCAAGATTTGAGCAGAAATAGCAAACCCTAGCAGAGCTAGGTTACAAAGGAAAAACAAGATGAAAAGAAAGAGAATAAGGAAGCTTCTGGAGTCACTATCTAAAAGGAAGCGTAAAAAACAATTAAAAACCACGTACTGCACCTTTGTGAACAAAAGGCAATATATATATATGCTAGGTTAAAAACTGAAACACATAGCATCACTAAAGCCAACAGAATATGTTTAATTGGGCTTCACAAGCAGGCCCAACAAACTCCACCTTGAAGCACAAAGAAACATATACAAACAAAAGACAGACAAGAGACTACAAGTTCAATGCCAACACAGAGGACACTAAGACACTAGGACACAAAAATAGAACAAACATATACAAAGAGAAACAGATCAGAACCTACAAAACCAGAAATTGCATTAATAATTTCAAAACAAATTAGAATAGAAATAACAAAGATAAGATAAAGAAATTACTGCTGTTGAACCTTTAACAATTTCAAAGCATCCTGAAATTTGTTAACATGTACCACTTTAGTCAAAATATCAGCTGGATTGCACACAATAGATATTTTCTCCACCTTCACCTTATCACCTGCAATAACATCTCTAATAAAATGTAGTCTGGCATCAATATGTTTAGTTCTTTCATGATAAGCATTATTCTTAGATAAATGAATAGCACTTTGTGAATCACACATAATCTATGGAATTCCATCTCCTAAACCAAGTTCAGAAATTATTCCTTTCAACCATAGTGCCTCTTTTACAGATTCAGACAAGGCCATGTATTCAGCTTCAGTAGTAGACAGAGCTACTACATGCTGAAGATTTGACTTCCAGCTAACCACATTTCCACCAACAGTGAAAACAATACCAGATAAAGATCTCCTTTTGTCTAAATCTGCAGCATAGTCAGAATCACAATAGCCTTTTCACAGAAAAATCATTAGATTCATTACCAGTAAAATTCAAACAGAAATCAGAAGTGCCATTAAGGTATCTCAGAATCCATTTCACAACATTCCAATGTTCTTTTGAAGGATTACTCATGAATCTACTCACAACACTAACAACATATGCAATATCAGGTCTAGTACTAATCATTGCATACATTAGGCTTCCAACTGCATTACAATATGGTACATTTTTCATATAGGCAGATTCATCTTCATTTAAATCACCACATACAGATTTTAAATGAAAATGAGCAGCTAATGGCAAGCTAACAGATTTACAGAGATGCATAGAAAAGAGTTTAACAACCTTTTTAACATACACAGCTTGTGATAAAGACAAGGTTCTTTCTTTTCTATTTCTAACTATATCCATGCCTAAGATTCTCTTAGCAGGACCAAGAATTTTCATATCAAATTCTTTCAGCAACATCTCTTTCAATTTGTTAATACACTCAATATCATGAGAAGCAATTAGCATATCATCCACATAGATCAACAGATAGATGTATTTATTTTCATTATCTTTCTTATAATAAACACAGTGATCATATTTACATCTAATAAACCCATGTGAAAGAATAAAATCATCAAACCTTTTGTACCATTGCCTGGGTGCCTGTTTTAAACCATACAGGGACCTTTTCAGCAAACAAACTTTGTTCCCAGAACCTTTCTGTATGAAGCCTTCTGGCTGCTCCATATAGATCTGTTCATCTAGACTACCATGCAAAAAAGAAGTTGTGACATCAAGTTGTTCTAATTCTAAATCAGGAATAGCAACAACAGATAAAATAAGCCTAATAGAAGTATGTTTTACCACAGGAGAGAAAATTTCATTACAATTCCTTCTACCTGTGAGTAGCCTTTGGCTACCAGCCTAGCCTTATACCTGGCCTTCTCCAAACCTGGGACTTTAGGCTTCAGCTTGAAGACCCACTTGCATCCAATGATCCTTTTCTCCTTGGGTCTGTCCACAAGAACCCAGGTCAGATTCTTCTTTAATGAGGAAATCTCATCCTCCATTGCTCTCAACCATCCTTTTCCAGATTTCATATTGATTGCTTCTTTGTAAATTGCTGGTTCTTCTTGTTCAACCATTTCAGCAACCTGCAAAGCAAAAGCAACAATGTCAGCATGAGCAAACCTATTAGGAGGCCTAATATTCCTCTTAACTCTATCTCTAGTCAGAAGATAATCATTGAGGTTGGAGTCCTCTTGATTTTCTTTACTAGTTTGTTGATCATTTGCAAGCTGATCAAGTGTGTCAACTTCATCTTCAGATTCATCATGATTCTGAACAAATTCAGAATAAAAAACAGTGGTGTTCTCCACCTCCAACTGGACATTTCCAGGTTCTTGAACCTATCTAGAGTCCTGCACAATATCTTTATAAAATGTCAGTTCATCAAATACAACATTTCTACTGACAACACATTTATTTTCAGATATTAACCAGAGTTTATAACCTTTTGTCCCTATAGGATAACCCACAAAGACAGATTTAAGAGCCCTAGGAGCTAGCTTATCTTGTTTAGTGTGAACATAAACTAAACAGCCAAAAGGTTTCAGGTAACTCAGGTTAGGAGGCTTACCATACCACATTTCCATAGGAGTTTTGAAATTAATAGCAGATGAAGGTGACCTGTTTATAATATGACAAGCAGTAGAAACAGCTTCTGCCCAAAAAGATTTTCTAAGACCAGAATCAGCAAGCATGCATCTAACCTTATTTAAAATAGTTCTATTCATTCTTTCAGCAATGCCATTTTGCTGAGGTGTTTCAGCACAAGTTTGATAAATGCCATATATAAGTCAAAATAAGATCACATTTAAGGCATTTATCTAAGGTTTTATTGAGAAAATCCATCTAATCTGCCCTAATTTAGTTTGTTAAGATGAAAAGCTTAGTATCAATGCCATAATTATAAATCCGGAATATTAATCTAATCATATTTCATATTTTGATAGATTCCGTGGAATGCTAGAGCTTTCGGAAATAAAAAGCAAGCCAAATGGATTAAACAAAGCAAACAGGGGAGGTGCACTAAGCAGATCAGGCCCAAAAGCCCAAAACAAGATTCCCTGGTGCATTTAACTCGCCTGGGCGAGTGGTTCCTTTGTATTTGACTCGCCTGGGCGAGTGGACGTCAATTAGGCCACTTGGGCCAGCTGTGAACAGCCAGATTGAAGCCCAAGTTGAAGGCTGCTCGCCCAAGCGACTGGAATAGGCTAAAATGACTCGCCTGGGCGAGTTAAGGCGGTCAGAAAACACCTATAAATACCCCAGCACCCTTCATTTGATTTTGTAATTTTTTATATGCTTTTCTCTCTTCCTTGGGCTTCTAAGGTGCTCATAAAAACCTTAGCTTTTCTTCTAAACTTGTAGTAAGGAGTGATTTAGTTAGGGAGAGATTAATATAGAGTGCGGAAGCTCTGCCGGACGAGAATGATGATGATACTTTTCATCTATTTTCCTAAAGAGACCTGCCCCATGGTCGGCTAAACTTCACGCACACGGATTGGATGTAATCTTCTTACCCTAAACTATTTCTTTTAATATTTATTCATGCATTAGTTCTACTATTTGTTTTTGATAGATTTATTCTGCGCTTAATGTTTGATTCTACTTGATCAATAGTCTCACGAAGTAGGGTTTTAAGTTTAACTGGAAAGTACTCTTAAAACTAGACTTGAATAAATTTATTCTTTACGTTACGATCACTAGGAATAGGGCGTATCGTTTAGATTGCAATTTACACGCGAATATAAACGTAATGCTGGGATATTTATTTTATATGCGAGGGATCGATATTTGATAAATATTCTTAGAATTTCCAATTGCGAGGAATCGATTTGGAATGATTTTACGTGTGCATCAATAATAAAAGGAATTAACTTATGCATGGTAATATTAATTGAATACTAAGGGGTAAGAATGATGAAATCCAATCCTGTGCTTCTCTTTAATTAATCTCGTTCTATTTATTTCCGTAACTTACGATAATTGTTCGTAATCAAGTCATATTAAGTTATTATTTCCGTCTTTTGTTAATTTCTATTTTAATCAACACTTGAATAAATTCTGTCCACTATCACTGTATATAAACTATTAAACCGATAAGTTTTATTTAAATGAATTAAGTAAAACCAATTCCCTGTGGAGACGAATCTTATAAATTTTGTAACTTGCAGCGATAAATCGGTACGCTTGCCGAGAAAATTCCTAACAAAGTTCTATGTCTTAAAATACCATACAGTTTGCAGAAATCATTAAATTGGTTATTACAGAATTCCAATCCATTATCAGTTCTTAATGCTTTAACCTTCTTTCCTGTCTCAGTTTCCACTTGGACTTTCCAGTCTTTAAAACAATCAAAAGCTTGATCTTTTTGTTTTAAAAAATAAGTCCATACACGTCTAGAATGAGAATCAATCATAGAAAGAAAGTAATGACAGCCAGAAAGTGAACTAGGAATGCTAGGTGAACCCCACAAATCAGAGTGTATATAATCCAAGATATTTTTAGTTTCATTTTTTCCTATTTGTAATCTTAATCTGTGAGATTTTCCCAAAACACAAGTTTCACATAAATCAATAGGAGAAAATGTTTTCAAACTTAAAATACCTTGCTTATATAACTCTTGTAATCCTTGATTACTAATGTGGCGTAGCCTTTTATGCCAAAGAGAAGTCTCACTAGGCTTCCTACTAACACTACAAGACTCAGGTCCTAAAGCTTCTCCATCTAGAAAATACAGACCATTTTCTAGCCTCTCTTTTCATAAGAACTATGGATTCTTTAACCACTTCTAGAGTTCCTTGAAAACTCCTAAAACTGTATCCACTCTTATCTAACATTCCTAGAGATATTAGGTTTCTCCTAAGGTTAGGGACCCATCTCACATCCTTGAGAACCTTAACAGTCCCATCTCTTATCCTAAACCTAACAGCTCCAATTCCTTCTACTTGACAGGTTTGGTTATTTCCCATCATCACCTTTCCACCTTTAATTTTCTTAAGAGAGATTAACCAGTCCTTTTCAGGTGTCATATGGTAGGTACTACCAGAATCCATCACCCACTCCTTCTCACAAGAAGCATTAGACACAACTAGGACTTCACTACCCTCAAAACCACTAGTCAGATTAGCATAATCTGTCCTATTCCCATTATTTTGATCTTTTCCTTTTTCTGGACAATAATTCCTCATGTGTCCTTCCTTATGACACAACCAACAAGTCACATTTCCCTTAAAAGATGACTTATTCTTAGTATTGTTCTTTCCTTTTTCTTTTCCTTGAAACTGTCTCTTTTTACTAAACTTCTTTCTAATAAACAGTCCCTCTGCATTGACCTTCTTATTCACTACCATTTCTAGTTCTTTAGACTTTAATGCTCCTATTACATCTTCTAATGACAGAGACTCTCTTCCATACTTAATAGCAGATTTCACATCCTTGTAGGAATCAGGCAAAGCATTAAGAAGTATAATAGCTTGGTTTTCATTAGTAATCTTTTCATCAATATTAGCAAGACTAATAGTTATTCTCTTAAACTCATCCAAATTATCATCCAAAGATTTACTAAATTCCATTTTGAAACCAAACAGTTTTTCTTTTAGATATATTTTGTTTGAGAGAGATTTAGTCATATACAAAGATTCCAATTTTAACCAAATACCAGCAGTAGTAGTTTCATCATTTACTTGTCTAAGAACATTATCACTCAAATGCAGAATTAACAGACTATATGTAGTTTCAAGAATATCACTTTTATCAATTTCAGATAAATTTGAAGATAGATCTTTCTCACCACCAAGTGCTTTAGAGCACTTTTGATGTACCAAAACAGCTCTCATCTTCTTGCGCCACATGTTGAAGTCTCCTTTCCCGTCAAACCTCTCCACCTCCACTCTGGCTGAACCCATTCTTGAGTGTCCGAGGGTCTGAGGTAGACCTTAGCACCAAAGCCTGAAATACACAAAGAAGACAGGAACACAAGAACCAACCAAAGCTCTTGATACCACTTGTTAGAGTTTTATTAGCGCACAATATAAACTAAAACCAAATTATATTCAGCGGAAGCAAATAAAAGAGATAAAAACAACACAAGAGAATTTTACTTGGTTCAGCAACTAGGATAAAATCCTTGTTACCTACATCCAAGGGCAAAGAACCTGTAGACTCTTTTATTAACATTAATAGTAAGAACAATTACAACAACATTCCTCAGTAATTACAAGGCTAAACTTTCAACATGAACAAAGCCTAAAATTACACAGGTAAGCAAGAAAACAAGATTTACAGGGTACAAAAGAGAACTACTCTTTACCAATGTCAAGACCAGACATTACCCAACCTTCTGCTCTTCTCTCAACCAGTTCTTTACAGAGAACAGCCTCAAGAACACCAATAGGATCAAACCCAAGAGAGAAAGAACCTCCACCTGCAATATCACAGCAACAGGAACGCAAAACACAGACCACAGAACAACCTATATCATCATCACTCAGTTTTTCACTCACCACGCTCAAGATTTGTGCAAAAATAGCAAACCCTAGCAGAGCTAGGTTACAAAGGAAAAACAAGATGAAAAGAAAGAGAATAAGGAAGCTTCTGGAGTCACTATCTAAAAGGAAGCGTAAAAGACAATTAAAAACCACGTACTGCACCTTTTTGAACAAAAGGCAATATATATATATGCTAGGTTAAAAACTGAAACGCATAGCATCACTAAAGCCAAGAGAATATGTTTAATTCGGCTTCACAAGCAGGCCCAACACAACTGATGGTGGAGAGGACAAATTTGGGGAAGGAGACAAGGGAAGAAAAAATAGAAGGAAAAGAAAGGAAAAAAATTGAGCATCACCTTCGATGACGACATGCGACAGTTGACGAGTAGATCTGGGAAGGGAGCATAAATATGATGGAGAAGATATATGATAAGAGAGATGGAAGTAGATTAATCTGATGACAAATAATAATAGTCCATTTTATATCACGTATTAGGATAGTCCATAGAAACAATAACCATAAGTGAGTTATCATATCTTTTCACTAGTAATAAGCTAACAATGATCATGATCTCAACATTGTTAGAGCAATTCTTGTTGTCAATTATCCAATTATTATGTTATGTATTTGTTATTTTGAACCCACGAAGTCTTGTAGTAAATAAATTGGTCTAATGAACCATTATAAACTCCGACCGAGCTCTAGGATAATAATTTTTGAAAAATATAAAATATGAGGCAAGTAATATGCAAACATTCAATGGATACTTTGATTTTATTTCTTTTAAATAATAAGTTACTTTCAATAATATCATGAAAATTTAAAAAAAATACAGTTATCTATATAAATTTATGTACCCAACAGGCCACATCCTACATGAGTATCCATTGTCCTGTCCTGTCATGCTCCGCTACTTTAAAAAAATAGAAAGGAAAAGGAAAAGGAAAAAAAAAATATAAAAGTAAGAGTTTCAAACTTTGATGCTATTCTAAATTCTATTTCTACATTCCAAAGAGGGACGTGGTCTAATAGACACGACAAGCTGTCCATTGCGTGAGGGACCCTTTTCTATCGCCGTTTTAACGGGCGAATCCCAAATGCCTCTCTTATCTTTTTCTTGATCTTGTAACCTCCCTATGGCTAGTTCAAGTTTCTCCATTTTTATGATCATGCAATTATTGAGTTCACTTCCCTTATGTATAAAAAAAACAAATCATGTTAATTATAATCCGCGCCGGTACGTTCAATTATAAGGACATTATGTAGTTCCGCAATAGAAATTCACAATTGCTAGTTGGAATAATCAAAATGTAATAGAAATTCACAATTGCTAGTTGGAATAATCAAAATGTAGCATACACATTCTATGAATTGTATCGTGTTCCCTCAAGTTTGACGCATTACCTATAATTGAAATGCTTGATCGATGCACCAATTTGCATTAAGAAGTACATAATGTTGCCTTGTAGTTGAAATCATTGACATTTAGTAATTTTTTAGTGTGTATTTTTTTTAATACTGATATTGATACAAAGTTGTCTATTTCAAAAATAATAATTAATCTTCATTGAAAATAGTAAATACACATAAAAAAAAGAATATTTTTTTCTCATGTGTGATTTATTCTATATTGTCTAAGGACCGATCAAGATTTAAACTAATTAACTTTTATCATTTGTGTCAACTATTATTTTAGAGTATTTATGAATAATGATGTCTTCAACTGATAAATGAAGATTAATATATATCTTCAAAACTTTTTTTAACAACACATTTGTTAATGAATGATTCTGATACTACTGCACATTTAAGATTTTCTAGTCACGACATTGAATGACTAGATCCTTATGATATTTGTAAAAAAGGAATAAAATACCATTTAAGTTTTAACATATTAAATATTTTTAATATCTTATCTTCTTAAATCTTAACCATTTATTTTAATATTCTAATTAGTGCAACCTTGTCGGATTTTATCATACTTAAATTTAAATTTATATAAGTTTAAACGTAGTTAGTCGCTAGAGTAGTAGTCATGTTATCCATAGTATATCAGAGGTTTGAAACTTAGGTCACTTACAGGTGGGCTTTATCTAACCACAATATTCCCGATTCAATGTCCAGTTTTACAACTTATTTGATTAAGAAAAAAAATTAAAGATTTAAACATATTTTTAATTCTTATAAATATAATTTTATTTACTTTTGGTAATTTATTTTTTGTTATTTTTAATTTTTGCAAATGTTAACATTTTAAAAAAATGATATTTATGATATATGGTGTGATATGGTTAGATGATGCATATATATCTATCATGTCATTGTAAAGTAGTGATAAAGACTAATATGAAAACTTAGAGAACAGAAACTATTTTTTTTTAAATATTAAAACAAAAATTAGATTTATGATCTTTTACAAAGTTATTAAATTTTCTCATCAGTAATCACTTTTGAAAAGTGATTTACTGATTCTTTAAAACTTAAAAGCTTACAACAGACGTATTGCATCTCACTCCACAAATTCTGACTTCTGTATGAATAACATATAATTTAGATTGATTACTATGAACAACGCTCTTTTAAAAAGAAATTCTTATGAAATGTGAAGTGATTAAATTAAATTGACATTGATCATGATGATGAGAACCTTACATGGTACAAGGCACTTCTTTTATGGTGATTAAGTGTGAGCTGGAATGATGCATAATAATTGTTGTAACAGTCGTTTATTGACTTGAATAGAAAATATCAACTACCCTTGCTATAACGTATATACAAGTGTATCCATGAGTGTAATTAATTAATCAATACTACGTTTTAGCTTACTTTTATAGTTCGTTCTTTTCGAAGTGCAGTTTTGTGTAATTTATTTCATTATAGGTGCGTAATTATTCCTCTAGTACTTATTCTCACCACTACACAAATAGCTTACGAGGATGGTTCTACAGGCCATACGAGGACGATTGTTGAACCATCCTTGTCGCGTCTATCATTATAAATGACCACTTTCGAGTACGGTTCCAGAAAATTATCCTTGTTTGTATTTCTTTTTTTTTTTTTAAATTGAGATACAAGGACGGTTTTTGGGTAAAAACCGTCTTTGTATGTGTCAATACAAAGACAGTTTTTACTCAAAAATCGTCTTCAAATGTATATTTTTTTTTTTAAAATAAATAGGATACAAGGACGATTTTTGGGTAAAAATCGTCTTTGTATGTGTACATACAAAGACAGTTTTTGCCCAAAAATCGTCTTCGAATGTATATTTACTTTTTTTTTTAAATTAGGATATAAGGACGGTTTTTGGGAAGAAATGTCTTTGTATGTACACATACAAGGACGGTTTTTTCCCAATAACCGTCCTTGTTTCTAATATTTATTTATTTATTTTTAATTAGTGACATACAAGGACGGTTTTTGGGCAAGAATTGTCTTTGTTTGTAATATTAATTTTTTTTTAAAATACGTAGACATATTTTCATTAATACAAATCACAAGGTATTTAAATATGATATTTGTTTCCTTAAATAATATCACATTTGCAGACAAATTAGAGGTGTAATTTTTATTTGTTCTGAAGACAGTTTGGATTGAAATAACAATTGCAAAAGTAATTATTTATGAACATATCATATTGGCATATTTTCATAGTCAGGTCACATTAAGACCCTGAAACACAGATGATATACTAATAATGAATTCAAACCAAAAAATGTTTAAAAGTACAAAAATTGTCAACAGGAAACTTGAGATAAAAACAAGCATACTTAAGTCTCTACTCCAACCTAATCTAAAAGCAATATTATTTGTCCCTTTGTAACCAACCTAAGCATCCTTCCGTCTTCTTTGGATGGGTTTCCACAACAAGATTGCTCAAATCATCACCTAAACACACAACAGAGCATGGACCAGACACGACAAATTAAGTCAAACCACACCTGTATCTGATTATCAGTGATCAGTGCTTCTAGTTCTTTCTCAAGTCCAGCAACAATTGTCTTGAATGCATTAGCCATCATGTTTAAATCAACAGGCACAAATGGGTGTGTGTACTGGATAAGGGCTTTGTGACGAATTTGATCATAAAGTGTCTCAACATGGTCATGCAAATGTATATCAAGTAATAGGTTTGCTTTAAGGTTCCCGAGGTATTCCAGACATGAAGCATAGTGACTGAGAAAAGGAAGCAAAGAGATCAACATAAATATATTTTCCAGAGCACCAGAGAAAAACAATCAAGAGTAAAATAAATATTGAAAGATGTAATTCATGTCATGAGCCACTTTTCAGATTTCACCAATTCAACAAATATTAAAATAAGAATTTAACAGTAATCACATGTTGAGAAATATAGTTTTATTTTAATTCAGTTAAGCAGGAAAACAGAGGTGATGCCTAGTGACTAATCCCTAATACATTACGTAGGTGAACAACAAAGAATGAGTTTACATGAGGACCAACTTACCTTGAGTAAAAATCATCTATCCGGGTACTATCATTTGATCTTTTAAGTGAACTAAAGAAGAGATAGTAAATTAAATTCAGAAATTTGGTAGAACGGACACAAAGAACAAGTCAAGTAAAATAAAACCTTAGTATTAAGATATTTAAAATTTAAAATACAAAACAAAGGCAAGCATCATAACTCTATAAATAATTTTTTCCTTACTTGCGATGCATTATTCCTATTATATCGACCACAATCAAGTCAAGATACGTATCACCTGGAAACGCCCCAAATCCTCAGGCAAACACCATAAACTGTGCACGCTTAAGCACAAAGGAGTGTTTTAGATTATTAATATAAATGACTAATCATTAAACTACACCATAAACTGAAATTGAACAATGATGAGAAATATATAACTAGAATTAAGTAGTGAACCATTCAGTCATAGAATTAAGTTGGAATTTGAATTTTATGTTGCTCACAAATGCTAAATATATGTCAACTGGTAGCAAATTCATCAATTTAATTACAATTTAAAATTACACTTCTCGTTCATTTTTGAATATTTTGTCATTTTCAAATATAAGTCTTATTCCGTTTCATCTTTCGCAAAGCTAAAAACAAGAATAACTCGTGCTCATAGGTATACTTCGTAAATCAGTTATTTTTTAAAAACTTGAGATACATAAGAAACTATTACCTCATGTATTATAAATTAAAGTCATTATTCTTAAATGTGACAGCATGTTTTATTGTACAAGATTATCTCTTAGTAAATTTGATTTTGGTACAGAAAACCATATATGCAATTTAAGAAATTAAAAAGAGATAGATAATTTCATATTTATATTTATACATTTAAAGAAATAATATTTTTAAAATTTAAAATAATATTGAAAGGGATTTTTTAAATAAAATAAGAGGTCGAATTGAGGTCTAACAATGTTGGTGATCTGATATATAATTCATAATGATTAATATTTTTTAATCCGAACCAATATAAAATATTTGGAATAATTCATACTTGTTCAAGTTATATCATTCACACAACATTTTTTATAATATTATTTTCTTCTAATATATTTTCATTACATCAAACATCATATCACAACTTTTTCTATTTTTTTTTCTTATTGTACAAGAATTTGAACATATATATGGTACAAATTCAATTACTCATTTCTGTTGTTTAAATCAGCACAAATTCATCATATTCATGCTGAGAACTATGATCACACCTAGTTGTGAGACTATTAATTGAAGACTTCTAAACTTTATGATGTTCTTATCTTTATGGTAAAAAAAAGAAAACAAACAATATACCAAGATTACCAATACAAATTTAGCCATGCCTAGAAGTACCACTGTTCATGACCGTATATATTGAACAAAATCAAAGCAACTTACATAAGAGTCAAATTTATCAACAGCAGCCTCAACATAAAGACAAAGTCCTTCTTCTTGGGAGATGTATTTGTAGCCCTTTTATAAGTTTTTATTAATCAGTTATTACCTGAAGGTTTCAAGTAGGATCTCTATTATTAATAAAAGAATAGTTCGGCTGTACTTAACTGAGTGTCCCCCAATTAAATTTCAGATTTTCCTGGATCAAAGGCAACATCTGAAGCATCTTCAAAGTTTGGACCAGCCTTGGCTTCAGGCTCAGTTTTCTTTGTCCTTGGCTTCAGGCTCAGTTTTCTTAGTTCACTGGAAAAGAGACAATCAAACACCGAAAGAAAGATTTAACTTTAACTATAGTAGTTGCCAACTTGCCTAATAACATCATCTTTGAACTTGACAATTTCCCTTATCATTTGCCAGAAGTAAGGATTCAGTACATTCCTCTTCTGTGCAACAAGCTTGACAAACCATTTCTGCTTCCCCATTCCTCTTTCTATTATCTTTTTCAATGGAAAGTTAAATCAATCAGTTTCTTTTTCTTTTGCTTTCTCCCTCCTCAAAATCTCTACACACTCTTAACAAGAATTCCTCGTTCTTCTAATAAGTAATTTTCTGTGCATCATCGCTTCACATATTGAACAAAACCGGCTAATTAATCTAATTTTATTTCATAAACAAGTAAAATATTCAATTTACCCTTTCTATGTCTCAGACAAAATCTAAATCATATATCTAACATGCTATAGATCATATAACAAGAGAAAAGAAAAAAAGGCACAACAAGCATATGGAATTGAAATGAAGGGAAGGCATAAGGAGGAGAAGAACTGACTTTACAGGTGGTTTTGCAGGGTCGTTAGCTCGAGAAGGAGGAGGAGGTGTAGAAGTGGTAGTCTTCTCTTTGACCTTCTCGGTAGACACAGATGAAGGTGAATCTGAGGCAGAGTTATCACTGGAAGAAAGATTAAGCTTCAAATCAACAGAAGCAGTTTCACAGAAGCCTCTCTTTCCACCACTGTCCTTGACTGTTGTTGACTCGTTGTGATCACTCGCAGACCCGCCAGGGAGGCCGAGTCGCAACAAACAATTGCTCTGCTTCCTCGTCATCGAAGAGCTTATCCACGACTTTCCCGTAAACATTCCTCGACCTCGTAACCTCGCCATTCTTCATCTCACACTTGGCATAGCGAACCCAAGCACCAACCCTAGGTATGAAAATTGAAAGGGAAGAGAAAATCAAAAACCCTAGAGAGCGAACGGCCTCACCTCGAAGGGGAACGTGTGTTTTTTTAAACCATTATTTGAAGAGAGAGAGATGTTGAGTACAAAGGAATCACTTGATGAATGGGCAAGAAGATCAAGCTTGGTTTTGAGCTTCCAACATGCCTTGAAGACTTGAAGAAAATCTTGTAATTAATTGTAAAGGAAAAAGCATCTCTGGTGATCCAAGTGCATAGCATTCATATCATACATTTAGCATTTCAAAAAGGGTCATAAAATTAACAAGGCTTTGCTAATTTGATTCAGTGTTTAAATTGAAACTAAGGTTTTTGGAAAAATACTGGTTTACACTATTTAATCGATTACTGAGGCATAATAATCGATTACTTTGTTCTTAGCTTTTTCTGGAAAACCTATCAAGAACAATGTAATCGATTACATATCGGATTAATCGATTATTTGACCTTCGCTTACTTATAAAACAACATTGAGAAACATTTTAATCGATTACCAAGTTATTGTAATCGATTACCAAGGCCAAATAGAAATCTCCTGTTTATGAAGCTCACTGCCTTAATCGATTACCAATACTTGTAATCGATTACATTATACACCACTGCTTCATTATCTATTATAAAATAATCGATTACCAAAGTCCGTAATCGATTACATAGTTCATTTGGCTAAAACCTGTTTTATGAAGCTCTCTGCCATAATCGATTACCACAAAACCGTAATCGATTACACAGTGCTTTTCAGCTGTATTCTGAACTTCAAGTTTTTCTAAAGCTCACTGTGATAATCGATTACACTACGGAATAATCGATTAATTAGTTCGTTGCCATAACCCAGAAGCCTATAGAACATATTAATCGATTACAGATGATAAATAATCGATTACATATGATAAATAATCGATTATTAGGCGCTTGTAATCGATTACAGGCAGTTAGAAACATTTGTTATAAATAGAACTCATTATGTGCCTGATTAGTAACTTGTCAATTTCGAAATCTGAGCTAAACTAAAGCACTCTACATACTTTTCTGAGGTTCTTTGGGTTGTGGGTATTCTTGCTTACATCAAAATACATATGGGTTATTGATTGTGTCTTAAAGCAAGAAAGTTCTTGACAAAGCTTAAGGATTGTGCTTTTCTGAGTCTTGTGTAGATTCTTAAACCTGATTCATTCATTCATTTGCATCATTAATCATTGGATCATCAGGTGATATCTTTCCTTAACTTTGAAGGTGTACTCTGTTTTTATTTGTAGTTGAATTTCTATTGTAATTAAGCTCTTGCATGTAATCTAGAGGAAGGGTTTCTCTAGGGGTGTGCTGAGTGAATTCTCAGTGGGTTGATCTCTAAGAACCTAATAGTATTTTAGGTTTCTGAACTTTATCTAGGGTTGATAAAGAGAGATTTGTATAATTCTTGTAAGACAGAAAATTGCAATAGTGGAACTCCATTCTAGTGTTGAATGGAAGAAAACTGGATGTAGCTTCATAGTGTTTGAAGTGAACCAGTATAAATCTTTTGAGTCTTGTGTTTAAATTCGAGCTAGCCTATCTTCCTTATATAACACTGCTGAATTATCTTGCTAATCAATTTAACTTTGAAAAATTGCATACCTTGGACTGAGCAAGTGATTGAATAAATATTTTTGGTTTCAAAGTGATAAAGATCCTAAGGGAAAACTCTGATTTTGCTAAAAGAATTTTAATTTACCAACCCTAACCAATTCACCCCCCTCTTGGTTAAGGGTGAAGTGTTCCTATCTTTTACAAGAGAGAGTGACATAAAGGATTAAATAAAAGCAAAAACATAAATGGGTACAAAGACGGTTGCAGTGAAAACCGTCCTAGTACTGAAGTTTCAATAACGGTTAATTGGAAACCGTGTTTGAACGTGGCATTTTATTTACAAAATTACCACCGCGCTACCAATAAGGATGGGTATATTAGAACCGACTTAAAACACGCGTCTTTAAAGACCCTTTTTGTAGTAGTGTCTTATGCTATTCTTTCTGTTGCTTTAAATTCTATTTAAATAATAATGTGCTATCTTACTATAAATACACCCTTTTCTTAACTTATATGTGTCAGATCAAAATATTCAAAGCCATTTTTTGGTGAATGAGATGACAATCCTCCAATTATCTCCAGGGCCAGAGGATATAAAGGAGAATAAAAATGTCGAAGTATGAAACCACAAACGAAGAAAAAATATTGATCTTTGATGGTACATTTTGTTTGTGTATAATTTCTTTTGTATAAAAAGAATTTATTAATTAAAAGGCATGTTAATTTTTTAAATTATATATGCTTTTTTTTTCTAAAACAACGAATAATCGTAAAAAAAATTCTTGCATCTTTATTATGTTTAAAATTATATTTTTAAGAAGTTAAAAAACTATTATATTATAAAAATATTTTTAAAGTTGAAACAGATGCAGATGTTTTTATAATACATATAAATGTGTATAAATAAGAAATCAAGTTATTCCGACACTAACTTTAAAATATTTATTTTTGATTCTCATCATTTTTTAAAATCCAATGGTTCTAATGTAGCTTATCTTAATCATTATATTTCAAAAAAAAAAATTGAACAATATTGGTTTACTTATGTCTTATTATGTTCACATCTTAAAGAGTCCAATATTGGTTTACTTTTTTTATACTTGTTTTATTTAAAGAACTAACCAGTGTCCAATGCATTGTAATTGAACAAGTGTCCAAAACTTTGTGAAAACGAGGATCCAATATGTTGTGATCCTTTGAATGTATGCAACGGAGATAAATAACTAATAGTTTTACACAAAGTTTTCTATCTAAGTTAGTTATGTTTAATCACACAGTGCACGTGTACACATGATGATGTTGATTTTGCTAGAAAAGTTTTGTACCTTTTCATTCTCTCTTCTTTTCAAATTATTCTTATCATTTGAATTTTAAGTGTGTACCAAAGTGAGACAAAAAATGAACATATTCTTTACAAAGTCGTTTTCATATAATTAATGGAGACAACAATATTTGCTGCTTAGAAAAGGACAATATTATTGTTCCCTTTCTCTCTCTACTCCAAGCTACCATGTAGCATCTTTTTAAGTTGTGAGATGATGAGAAATTTTGTGAAGGCTCTGATCCCCACAACTAATACTTTTCTGAAGTTTATAAAAAGAGAATCAAGCATATCACACTAGTGCTAAAAGTGTTATCCTTTGCTTAGCAAAGTTTCTTGTAATTTGTTCTTAGCTGTATATCCTCTCTGTGAAAGTTGATTTGAAACAAATCTTTTTTCCCAATAACCTTGGACCAATCAATCGAATATTGATTAATATGTAATTGATCAAACTCTACTTGAAAAAGATAACTATTTTTCTCAAAAATGAAATAGTCCAAATTTTCCTGAAAAATTCTTGCTTGTATTCCATTCAAACAATTATTAGAAAAGTGAAGAGTGACTTAGTATTTAGAGAATACTTTGTGTTTATCAATCTGATTGGGAGATTGAAGGTGTTCCAGAAGTTACCTAAAAAATACTTGTGTAAGCCAGAAGTGGCAGGATAAAATACTTGCTTTGTAATAAGTTTTGATTAGTTGAACCCTTCAAATAGAACTGGATGTAGCTCAAAAGTTTGAGTATAAATCAAGTGTTTTATACTTTTTAACACACCTTGGACACACAAGTTCTTGGTAAAATCTATTTTGAGAAAACTATTTTTAGTTTCTTTGGACAATCTATGGTTAAAACCTTGTTTTACAAAACTTGCCTAAAAATTTTTGGACGATCTTTTGATCCATCTATTTTTAATTGCTTTGTTTTAATTGCTTTAAAAAAGTATTGTTATTAAGAAAAAGTTTGAAATTTTCACTTACACACTATTGGCCCTTCCCTTTTTCATTAAAAACCTTTGAGGCAACTCCATTCCAAGTAGAGATGCTTTGTATGACTTAGACTTACCTAACCCCCCTTCCACACACACATAACACACATTATGAGATTAAACTAATCACATACTACCTTTGATCCTATATAAGAAAGAATTACCTAATTTGTTAAGACTAATAAAAGTGGTTAGATTAGTTAATTTGTTATAAATTTTAATTTTGTTCTAAAATTACCCATCACATCAATGATTTAAGAGGTGATTATTTTTAAAAGATTTTTCTCCAACCAATGAGTATATCTTCTTTTGTTGACAACTCAATAAATGCAACCACTTTCATGGAAAATGAGTGTAATCATTAATAGACTTCACAATTAATTAAGAGTAAAAAAGAAATTTAGAAATAAAGTAGTCATATGTTTCTTATAATTAAGATGAAGAAAATGTTGTCTTTTGTTTCTTATACTCCCTCCATCCCTATGTAACCTATGGAGACAAAAACAAAGGAAAAATTCTTGGTATAGGTAATATTGGAAACTCATTACCTACCTTGATAGAGAATGTTTTATTTGTGAATGAATTGAAACATAACCTTCTAAGCATTAGGCAATTATGTGACAAAGGTTATAATTTTTGCATTATCATACATGATAATCGATCACAAGAGATTGTAATCGATTTATTCGAGCTGAGGTTGTTATCTAAGTGTCTCTAGTTCTGTAGTAATTGATTACACGATATGGTAATCGATTACCACTTGTGCAAAGGCCTAAAACCCTTTCTAGGAAAGGTTGTAATTGATTACAACAATTGGTAATCGATTTTGCAGGGTTTGAAACATTTTTTAAAAATGAAAATACACTTGCTCTATTTTAAATAGCCCCTACCTAGACCTAAATCCTTAATTCTCTCACACTCAACCGCTTTTTCGAATCCTAAGAGACAATACATGTTAGAGTCAGGGGAAGCTTAAGAGGATCAAGAAGCTAAGTCTCTTAGGCAGGAAAGTGTTTAGACTTTTTGCATGCCAATTCAATTGATTGGTAGTTGTAATTTATGTATTCTAATATGAGACTTCCTATGATCCATTGCATAAAGTTCATTCATGTTTTCATAAAAGCATAAGTTTTGTGAAAAAGCTTTTCTGAAACATAAAGTTTTCATGATTGCATTACAAGCCAAGTGTTCCATGTTTAAGTTTTGGAAAAACAAATTCTCGTTGGTTTAATTGATTACCAGCAAGTGGTATTCTATTACTTGAGTTTTAAAGAACACTTTAATCGATTACAAGAGTATGGTAATCGATTAGACTACACAAAATCACATAATGGATTTCCTATAATAATTGATTACTTGGCGTGTTTTCAAACAAAGACTTCCTGTGATAATCAATTACATTGTTCATAAGTCTTTTCTAGAAAGTTCAAGAACAATTTAATTGATTAAATGAGTAAATAATCAATTACATAAGTAAATTTAATCAATTACATTAGTAAATTAATCGATTAATGACAGTTACAATAGTTTTCTATAAATAGTTGTTGGGTGTTTTAACAAAACACACCACAAAAATATCAAAGAATTTTCATAAGCTTTTTGAAGAAAGAAAAGATTCAAAGTGCTATTCTGTGTTAGTCCCACAAATCCTCAAGTTTCAAGATTACTAAAGAGGATTTCTTTTTGGGCAAAGTTTCAAAAGAAGATTTTGGAAGGAAAGTTCTGAAGTAGTTTTCTTTCACCATTGATTCAAGTCTAGTAATCTTTTGCATACATCAGTAGTGGATCATCAGGTGGTTTCTTTCCATACAACTTGTTTGTAAATTATTTTTGAATTTCTTTTGTGTAACTATAACAATAGTTTTTCTTAAGGCTTTTCTAGAATAGGTGTTTCTAGAGGTAAGAGTAGATAAGGGTTTTCTCTATGTCTTGGTCACACAGAATCTATGTGAGTTAGAGGTCTCATTCTTAATCTAGGTATGATTAAGAGTGGTTATAAGAGCTTGTAAGAAACAAATTGTTATTAGTGGAACTCTAACTTGTTGGTTAGAAGAACTGGATGTAGCTTCTCCAGGTTAAGAAGTGAACAAGTATAAATATTTGTATTGACTAATTCATCTTTATCTTTTCTTGTGGTTATAATTTGTCATTCATTGGTGCAGCATTTCACAATCAATAGAAAAAGTTTTTGATTGCATTCTTTGAGGATTGGTGTTTGAATGGTTGAAGGCTTTCTTAGATTGTTTTGTGATACGATCTTTTTAACTCTAATTGTTTAATAATTTTTAATTGGCCAAGATCAACCAATTCACCCCCCTTTTTGGTTCTTTTGTGTTGTTCATACTGTTTTCAATACCTACATCCTATCTTCTTCCCTAACACTCTCATCCTCTTCTTTTACCTTTACCCTCAACCTCCATCAACAGCTGAAACCAAAGTGAAGAGGATGAAGAGCATTGGGCACAAACCTACAACCCCTAAAATGAAATCTAAGAAGGAGAAAGAGCTTGTAAAGGGTGGCTCTTCAAACAAGGGCAAAAAGACAATACGTTCTCCCTCACCATCACCTTTTCCTAAGGCCACTCCATGGTTTTCAGAGAAGCATTATAAGGCGTCCTACAAGTACAAATGTGCAAAGGAGTTGAATCAAACTATGTTTCTGAACTTGGAATGGTTAAAGACTCGAGGGTTTGTATTTTCTAAACTCATTGAGTACCATAGGTTGAAGAAGCTAGTGGAGATGAAGGGCATATTCTATCATGATTTGGTAAAAATTTTCTACACTACTACCCATTTGATGGTGATACTGGATTCTTGTGTGCTGAAGTGAAGGGGAAGCAGATTGTGATGACCCTTGAAGTTTAGGAAGACATTGTTGGTTTGTCTTCAGAAGGGATGATGATTAATGATAAAGGTCTTTAAGATGATAGTGTGAAATTCATTAAGGTCACCAAATACTATGCCTTGATGAAGGATCCTCTACACTCAATGTTGTTGTTACCAAAGGCAAAGGCAAAGGCAAAGGCAAGGAAAGATTTGGGAAAGTTCCTTTGTGATGGAATAGAAACTTTTGGCTTATATGATTGCTTGGATCATTACTCCTAGGGGAAGTAATCATGTACAATTGATAGAGGAGGATCTTCTTCTCATCTGCCTTATGCAAAGAAGGATGAAGCTCAATTGGGTCATTGTTGTTGTTAACAACATACTAAATGAAAGTTTGAAAAACACAACACCTTTGGTCCAACAACGGTGTGCTCACATGAGGGTAAAAACAAAATTTTTGATGCGGAAACTTAGACCATCTATGCACCTTATGTGTGCGTGCTTAGGAATTACTCATTGAAACACGTTGGGATTTTAGAAATACCTTTATCACTTGAAGGCTCAAAGAAGATGACACCCTCCAATGGTGATCCACATGGTTATCTCCTTCTTGCAAGTGAGAATTTCTTCTCCTTGATTCCTCCTTCTCCTTGGTGGCTTGCTAGGCGCATGCAAGGTGTGAGGCTTTCAAGTATTTGGTTTCTTTTCTCAATACTATGATGGTGACTTGAGGTCAGGTGAAGGTGCATCAAAAGAGGAGAGAATATGATGGAGAGGAAAAGCTAGAACTTGATTCAAAATCAAGTAAGGAGGGGTGAAATTTTCTTTTTTTTTCCTTCCCTATATAGGCGCCTATTTAAGGTGAGATGAGGTTGTTGCATTGCATTATCCTCTCACTCCAAATCAGCCCAAGTTGTTGGGGAAAATTTGGAAAAAAAAAATCTAGCAAGATTCTTAAAAAAAAATGCCATCCCCTTTCTCCTTTATCCCTCCAAAGTTTGTTGCAACAATAACTTATTTGAATTCAAAATTTAAATGATAATGTTGTTGAAAGAATCTTCATCCAATCTTTATTGGATAATTCATTTAGATAATTTAAATTATCCTCAACAATCTAACCTCATAGAATTTAAAATTCAAATTCAAATTTCAAATATGAAATTTAAACTCAAATATAAATTCAATCTTATCCCAGTTCGTAATTTGAATTCGAATTTGAATTCAAATTTCAAATTTCAAATTTCAAATTTCAAATTTTCCCAAAACTTGTTTTGGTCAAGTTAACTCCTTGACTTACTAGGATTCATGGCCCAAGGCTCATCAGGCCTGTCAACACATTTGGACCCATTAGTGGAGAAACCAATTTCACTATTAACGCCCCAAATAGAGCACATGATTCAAGTGGGCTTGAAGTCCAACTCTAACCCAATTTAATTCATAGTCTTGATAAAGCCCAATAACTAATTACTGGCCCAAACTCGCTATAACTTGCAACAAAGAATAACCTTTGTGTGTGACCCATTAGGCCCAATTAGTCATTGACATAAATAAACTTGGACCAATTAAACTTTTTTAAGGGGCCCAATTCATTTAATGACCACATAAGACACTAGCAATGCTCTACAGCCCCAGAACTAATTGGGTTGATCAAGTGATCTACCTTTCTAATTTGGATACCGTGTCTCCATCATCCCTCACATCGTCATTCACATTTAGTCAAGGGAAAGGATAAAGTATCATCTCTCTTTATTGACTAAATATAGCTTTTTCACAGGAACTAGGAATCTTCTTCTATTGACTCTAAGACAGATCATGACTCCTCATGATCTCTTACTATGCATAGATTCCTGAGTCAACTAGAAGTCATCCAAGCGCTACCGGTCTTGTGAACGACTAATCCCTCGTAAGGGATTATGAGTCCTTTCGGCATGTCCATCTATACTCATGTATTCAGGTTATACCTAAGAGTACATTGTTTTCCCCATTTTCAGGCAGATGGAGTCGTTTAGTCAAAGTATAACCCTAGGACACATTATTCAATGACATCCTCAAGTCTAGGACAATTTGCACTACAAACGATGAGAGACTTTACAAATCCAATGATATTTTAAAGAATCCTTATGGAGTCTCTCGGGGGATCAGTTCAGTGCCATCTGTTCCCTAACAGATCCACTCACAACATCAGCTAAGGCATCACCGTGCCTGCATTCCATGAGGTCCCTACCTTGTATCTCTATACAAGTAGAAGATGTCGTACTAGTCTTATTGAGATCATCAATGCCTTTTCTTGATGATTCAAGACTAGGAACAAGCTTTAGGCAATAGAAATGTAGTGTCCTCGAATCCTCATGATCATGATCCCTAACATAGATCCTCGAGTGTACACTTGTTCTATTCCTAGGGCCTTTATCTTTAAACGCATATTGCTATAAATATAGGTGAGACATAAATATGATAAAGATAAAGTTTGCTCTTATTAATCATGAAATAATAAATAGTACAAGGTGTTCAACTGATAAATCAAATTGTCTTTAGGACACCTACATACTAACAACATACTAAAGACCAAGAGGATTGGATCCTTTAAGTGTCCTTATGTAGTGTTTATTTCTAGGATCCTTGATCATTTCAAGGTGGATACCCAGGATGAGATTTTTGATTTTGCGGAGCTAGAGTTCGAGGTGAAGTCCAAGGTTTTCAAACAATGACTACATTGAAGTAGATGAAAAATGAGAAGGATGGATTGAAAAGCCTAAGGAAGGTGAAGGTGTATCAAAGGCAGCTGAAGAAAAGCTTATAAGTCCTTTTGAGCTGATGATGATGGCAAAGATGAACGAACTCATGAGGATGCACAAGAGACTATGAGGAGTTAAAGGAATCATTGGAAATAATTTATGAGAGGTTGGATGCTATAGGAGCACCACATGTGTATGATATTTGATCCTTTCCCTAACTATCCCCCCTAGGAGCTCCTTAGAGCCTACAATAGTTAGTCTCTAAGCTCTCTAGGACATAGTCTAGACTTTATTTTGTGATATCTGATATGTTGCATTACTATTAAGTTGCTTTGTATTTTGACTAATGATATGTAATGTCTTAAGTTTCAATGGAATGACATTTTCTCTTCTCAACTTTGTGTGTTATGCTTTCATTTGTGGTTTTATTCTGAAAGTGTGATTGATTTGTGTATGTACCTATATGTTATGCTTTGAATAGGTGATTCTAGCATGTTTGTTAAGCATGACGTAGAACAGGTACAAGGCTAAAGAAAAATATCAATACACATCATTTTGGCTCGGCATGATCAAAACCAAAAAGGGGGAGAATGTTAAATAAAAAAGATTGAAGTCATGAAGACTAGTCTAAGGATCTTTTGGTTTTAATAATATTACAATGCCAAACATGTTTGTAAAGATGTGGCATTGGTATTGTATGTTTTTAGACTAGGCATGTTGAGTGTTTTTAGATAATTCAAGTTGATATAGGGAGGATGAGGAGACAAAGAGTAAATTCATGGGATGACTTGAAGGCATGCTTGAGAGGAAGATTTGTTCCAACTTATTATGCAAGAGAAGTCCATAACAAGCTACAAAGACATTTCCAAGGTTACAAGAGTGTTGATGAATATTATAAGGAAATGGAATTGATGATGATAAGGGCTGAAATTGTGGAGGTTCAAGAAGAAACTATGGCTAGGTTCCTTCATGGCTTGAATAGAGAAATTCAAGATGTGATGGAGCTACATTCATATGCAACAATTGAGGAGCTAGTCCACAAAGCTCAAAGGGTAAAGCTCAAAGGGTGGAACAACAATTAAAGAGGAAAAAAGCTTCCAAATTCTCAAATGAGGCTGCAACTTTCAGCTGGAAGGACAAGCCTAAAAAGGAGGCTTTTCATGAGAAAAATAAAGAACAAAAGGTGGGAAGCTCAAGCAAAAAAATTGTGGATCCAACTCCAAGAAGATCAAGCAATATCAAGTGTTTTAAGTGTCTTGGCAAGGGTCACATTGCTTCTCAATGTCCTAACCAGAGGACTATGATTTTGCTTGAGGATGGAGGCATAACGAGTGAGTCTTCAAGTGACTCAAATAGTTCTTCAAGTGAAGAAGAAAAAGAACTCACACTAGTAGAGGCTGAAGAGGGTAATCTCTTGATGGTAAGGAGAATGTTGAGCAATTTTTGCCTAGAAAAATAGGAAAGTCAAAGAGAAAATATTTTTCACACAAGGTGCTTGGTTAAAGATAAGGTATGCTCACTTATCATTGATGGTGGGAGCTGTACCGATGTTTCTAGTACAAGACTTGTGGAGAAATTACACTTGCCAACCACAAAGCATCCAAAGCCATACAAGCTACAATGGCTTAGTGAAAGTGGAGAAGTGGTGGTAAATTCTCAAGTGCTCATTCCTTTTTCTATTAATGCTTATCATTACAATGTTCTTTGTGATATTGTTCCAATGGAGGCTGGTCATATCCTTCTTGATAGGCCATGGAAATATGATAGAAAAGTGATACACAATGGCATGGAGAACACTTTTGAGTTTGAGCACCTAGGCAAGAAAATTATTTTGAGGCCTTTGACTCCTAGACAAGTGTGTGAGGATCAAATAAAGATGAAGGAAAAGAGAATTGAGGAGTTAAAAAAAAAATACTGCACCTAAAAAAGAGAAGAAAAGTGAGATCCCAAAGAGAAAAACTAGTGAGAAAAAAAGAAAGGAAAAAGAAAATGATAACAAAAAAATTCATGAGATTAAAGAGAGCTTGTTCTTGAGTGAAAAGCAAATTAAGAGAGTGTTATTGGCACAACAACCTCTTTATTATATGCTTCCTAACTCTCTTTGTTTACATGTTGAAAAGGAAGGTGAAAAATTGCCCAAAGCTATGCAATCCCTTTTGGAAGAATATCAAGATGTTTTTCCAAAAGAAGTTCCTAATGGCTTGCCCCCCTTGAGAGGCATAGAGCATCAAATTGATTTGATTCTCGGTTGTTCACTTCCTAATAGGCCAGCTTATAAGACTTCACCAATGGAAGCAAAAGAGATACAAACACAAGTGGAGAAGCTACTTGAAAAAGGGTGGATCCGTGAGAGCATGAGCCCTTGTGCTATGCCTATTATTCTTGTGCCTAAGAAGGAGGGAACTTGGAGAATGTGTACAGATTGTAGGGCAATCAACAACATAACCATAAGGTATAGACATTCTATCCCTAGACTTAATGATCTTTTAGATGAATTGCATGGTGCTACTATTTTCTCTAAAATTGATCTTAAGAGTGGTTATTATCAAATAAGGATGAGGGAAGGGGATGAATGGAAAATGGCTTTCAAAACTAAATTTGGACTTTATGAATGGTTAGGTTAGTTATGCCTTTTGGTTTGACTAATGCACTTAGTACTTTTATGAGACTTATGAACCATGTGCTTAGACACTTTATAGGCAAGTTTGTAGTAGTTTACTTTGATGTCATTCTTGTTTATAGTGCCAATTTAAATGATCATTTAATGCATGTTAAAGGTGTCTTGGAGGTGCTTAGAAAGGAAACCTTGTATGGAGCAATTGATAAATGTTATTTTTGCACTTCACAAGTTGTGTTTCTAGGTTTTGTAGTAGGTGCTCAAGGAGTCCAAGTGGATCAAGAGAAAGTGAAAATCATCATGGAGTGGCCAACTCCTACAAGTGTGAAAGATGTTATAAGTTTTCATGGTTTGGCAAGCTTTTATAGGAGATTTGTCAAGGATTTTAGCACCATTGCTTCTCCTTTGCATGAATTGATGAAGAAAACCGTGAGCTTCTCTTGGAAGCAAGAGCATGAAATTGTTTTCCAAACATTGAAGGATAAATTGTCTCATGCACCTCTTCTTGCATTGCCTAATTTTAATGCTTCCTTTGAATTGGAATGTGATGCATCTAATATTGGCATTGGGGGAGGGGGGTTTAATTCAAGATAAACATCATATTGCTTATTTTAGTGAGAAATTGAAGGGTGCATATTTGAACTATTCCACTTATGATAAAGAATTGTATGCACTTGTTAGAGTCTTGCAAACTTGGCAACATTATCTTTTACCTAAGGAATTTGTGATACATAGTGATCATGAATCTCTTAAATATTTGAAAAGTCAAGGCAAACTCAACAAAAGACATGCTAAGTAGGTTGAGTTCATTGAGCAATTTCCTTATGTAATTAAACACAAGCAAGGAAAGTTGAATGTGGTGGCGGATGCCTTATCAAGAAGGCATTGTTTAATTTCTATGCTTGAAACTAAATTGTTGTGTTTTAATCATATAAAGGAATTGTATGCAAGTGATCATGACTTCTCTAGTATTTTTGCTTTGTGTGAGAAAGGGGCTCATCAAGGATATTTTAGACATGATGATTTCTTGTTCAAAGAAAAGAGATTATGTGTTCCTAAAAGCTCTTTGAGAGAACTTTTCATTAGAGAAGCTCATGAGAATAATTTGATGGGACACTTTGGTGTGGATAAAACTTTGGCTATTTTATATGAACATTTATTTTGGCCAAAAATGAGGCATGATGTGCATAAGCTTATTTCTCAATGCATTACTTGTCATCAAGATAAATCTAGATTAATGCCTCATGGTTTGTATACACCTTTGCCTATTCCTAACTCCCCTTGGGTTGACATTTCTATGGATTTTGTGCTTGGCCTTCCAAGATCCAAGAGGGAAAAGGATTTTATCTTTGTTGTTGTTGATAGGTTCTTAAAGATGGCACACTTCATACCTTGTCATAAGAGTGATGATGCTAGTGAAGTAGCTAATCTTTTCTTCAAAGAAGTGGTGAGACTACATGGATTGCCAAGAAGCATAGTGAGTGATAGAGACACATTCCTTAGCCATTTTTGGAAGACATTGTGGGGTAAGCTTGGTACAAAACTCTTGTTTTCATCAACTTGTCATCCACAAATGGATGGACAAATCGAGGTTGTTAATAGAACATTGGGACAACTCCTTAGATGCTACATTAAGGGTAATTTGAGAACTTGGGAGAAGTGTCTACCTCACATTGAGTTTGCTTACAATAGAGTAGTTCACAAGACTACTTCTTTATCTCCTTTTGAAATTGTTTATGGCTTTAATCTTTTAACTCCTCTTGATTTATTGCCTTTACCTAACATTTCTTCTATGGTTAATCATGATGTTTTGTCTAAAGATTCTTATGTTAGAAAGTTGCATGAACAAGTGAAGGCAAATGTGGAGAGGAAGATGGAACAATATGCTAAGCAAGCCAATAAACACAAGAAGCAAATGATCTTTAATGAAGGAGATTTAGTGTGGCTTCATTTAAGAAAGGATAGATTTCCTCATGAAAGGAAATCCAAGCTCCAACCTAGAGGAGATGGACCTTTCAAGATTCTAAAGAGGATCAACAATAATGCTTACAAACTTGAATTGCCTAGTGAGTATGGTGTGAGTAATACTTTCAATATTTGTGATCTTTCTTTGTATGATGTTGGTACAAGTGAGGAGGCAAACTTGAGGACAAGTTCTTTCCAAGAAGGAGGGGATGATGGAGGTCTAAGACAAGCCAAAGGTCTAGAAGGAGAGCTTGAAGCACTTCCTTTGGTGAGCTTCAAAGGACCAATGACAAGAGCTAGGACTCAAGCACTTCAAGACCATATTCAAGCTAACTTGGGCAAGCATGAAGTTGCACACCAATTCAAGGATGACAAGAGCTGGATTTTGATGTCTCAAATCTAATTTAATTCAATAAATTCCAGCACTTGTTAGAAGAAATTCAATAAAACACTTGTAAATAGGTTGTCACTGTTTTAATCGATTATTTTAACCTTGTAATCGATTACAACATTTCAGTTGCAAACAGGAACAATGCCTTACTGCTTTAATTGATTAAATGGCTAGTGTAATCAATTATTTCAGTTCTTGACTGCTTTAATCGATTACAAGAGTGAATTAATCGATTATTCTAGTCTGAGATTGCAACTGCACATGTTTGGAAAGCCAAAGGTCACTTAGGGAAAGCTTGCACTTCAAGCTTCATTTAGGCTTCATTTCAATTTGCATTTTCTTACATTTCAGTGACATTTAGCTTGTAATTTCGTGGCCTATATAAGGTGCCAAAACTGAATGTAACTAATTTTGGTTCATTAATACAATTCTGAAAACTGTTGTGAGAGTTTCTCTCTTGTTCTTGTTCAAGAACTTCTTGAGTCTTATCAATGGTTTCCCAATGCTATTGTGGTGATTCTTCCTAGACTTATTGGAGAGCTTCTCCATGGTGTCTTCATCTTCATCCCTATCCTTTCTTCCATCTTTCATTTTCTGCAATTACATTCTCTAAAACAGCCCCGATTTCAATAAGTGCTGGAAACTTGTGTGCTCTTGAAGTTTGCTTAAAGATTGGGTTTTATTGCAAGTTAGATTTGGGAAAACTTAATGGCTATGGGTTCAGCTGTTACATCATTGATCACACAAATTCCAGCAATAGCCTCATTAAGGAAAAACATCTAACCAAGCTTGGAATGGTTAAAACACCTTATGGATGGCAGATGGCTGGACAACAATTGCCTCATGCTGAAGCTAAAGAGGAAGCTGATGCAGAAGAAGGAGAAGAGGCTCAAGGCTCAACTCAACCATCCTATAGTCCTTTTGAGTCTCTTATGATTCAAAAGATGGATGCACTGTTGTCTCTTCATCATGAGCATAGAGCTGAGACAAATTCATCTATGGAAGAGATGAAATCTAGATTGGAAAACATAGAAGCTAAACTTGTACTTGATGATATGGATAAATAAGCTTAGGTTGCTTTTGTTTTTCTCTCTAGTTGCTGCTTCATTATGATCTTGTTGTCTTCTGTCAATCATTGCTTTGTTTACTGTTTGTTTCAGTAGTTTAAATTTCAGTTTGATTAATGTACTGCTTGCATTTGGATTAATACAACTATTTCTTTTTCTCTCATTTTATTCTCCTTGTTCATACTATAATCATTTTTTGTCTTTGATAAGCCAAATAGGGGGAGAAATAATTGTAATAAGTTTAGGGGGAGAACTGAAATAAATTTTTATGTTACATGTATGCTTTTAACTTTGAAAAAATCTACCCAAGTCAGGGGGGCATGTTTTTAAATGGAATGATTGATGCTTATGCTTGTTCTTGCAAAAAAAGCTTACTTAGATTTCAGGAATAATTCATCCCTCTAAAGCAATCAAAAGATTAGACAAATGGACAATTGATTTGGCATGCTCAAAGTCAAAAAGGGGGAGATTGTTAATTTTAAGGGAAGCTGCAAGGAGATTGAAGCAAGGTTGAAGGCTTGATGTTTTAGCTTTTTACATGCCCAATCATTTGAAGGCATTTGTAATTTGTCTAAAGTGGTTGTCTAAAGTGGTTCAAGTAAATTGCCTTGTGATCTTTCATTAGCATGTGCATTCTCATGATCATGCATACATGGTTTTTGATCTCAAAGAAATCAAATGGTTTTACAAGAAGTTAAGTTCTCAATGGCTAAGTTTTTTAAAAAAGCAAAACTTACTGCTTTAATCGATTACACAATCATTTTAATCGATTAAAGACATTCATACAATTCTGGAAAAGCCTTGAAGAACAATTTAATCGATTACAGGCTTCTTGTAATCGATTACATAGTGTTTTATGAAAAATCATGCATCACTGGAATAATCGATTATCTCATTATGTAATCGATTATCTTAATTCGTTTGTCTTGTTGCAGTTCTGGTTTAATCGATTATTTTGTTCATGAAACCATTTCCAGAAAGCTGAAGAACATATTAATTGATTATTTAGTTACTTTAATCGATTACATATGGCAAAATAATCGATTATACCAGCAGATTAATCGATTATTGTCAGTTAAATATGTTTTATATAAAGCTTGGTGAGTCTATTCTCTATATATAGACATTAAACGAATTATTTTGAATAAGAGTGACTTACCCAAAAGATACTAAGCTTTCAAAAGTGTCCAAAATACTGATTTGTGCTGAGTTTAAAAACACATCTTGTGAGATCAAGATTACTGAGTTTTTTTTAGAAGATGTGTTAAAGAAAGAAGGTTTTCAGGATAGTGGTTCTGAGCTATAGATTCTTTCAACCTGGAGAGTGTGGTAATCTCATTTCATTTCATTCATTCATACATGAAAGATCACAGGTTGTGTTTATCTTGAACCTATCTTTTTAGATGTTCTAACATTTTTTGTTGTATTGTGATATATCAATTTGTTTCTTTTCAAGCATACTAGAGTAGGGTTCTCTAGGTTTGAGGTTCTAAGTAGAGTTCTCATGATCTTGGTGATTTGTATTCTAATAGGGTTTTAGAATTCAGTATCTTTGTCTAGTGTTGATAAAGAGTGTCACTTGTAAACTGCTTGTAAAAGATTCTTTGATATAGTAATTACTCTAACCTAGTGTGGGTTGGAAGCAACTGGATGTAGCCTCCAAGGTTGAGAGGTGAACCAGTATAATTGCATTGTCTCTTGGTTAAAATTTTGTATGTTTCATTGCATGTCTTTGTGAAATCAAATATTATTATCAAAGAAACAAATTTTGTCATTGCATTCATATCAAAGGTTGATCTTGGGTGAAGAAAGATTTCTAGATTTACAAAAGGATAAACAAGTAATACGATCCAAGTTTTAATTCCGCAATTTGTTTCAGAAAGTTTTTAAATATCAAGTTTGAACCAATTCACCCCTCTTGGTTCATTTGCAGTATATTCATTGTATTTTCACTGAATGTAGGTCCTCTTGAGGACTAAACTAGTATAAAGTTTGAGTGTGATTCTTTCTTTCTCTAAACCTTTGTTTTATAATCAATCTTCGTAATGGAATTGATATGAAAAAGGCCACAAAACTCTATTTTTCATATTTGTGTATTCATTATTTTCTTTGATTGAAAATCTTTTATAACAAGTTTTTGGGAAAATATTCAACCCTCTTTCTAGATTCCTAGATATTCCAACAGCTTTTAGTCCTCGAAGTATCATATCATCCAGTTTAGTCCCTATACTATACAAAAAACTTGTTTAGTCCCCCCCCCCCCACATAATTCTCATAAATGGTAGTATTAACTTCTATTTGACGTGGTAAACAAAGTGCATTTTTTTAATTGATTAAATTGATGTGGAAAATTGTATTATTTTTTATATAAAAGAATTTATTAATGTCTCCCCCAAACCCATTGAACTATAACTTTAAAGGGTTACATTTTTTTCTTCGTTTCCACCATCATTCTTCAACAGTTATTGCATATTTGTTCTTGCAGATTATTTTGATTTTTTTTGTTTCTTGAATGCTACTTCCATGAATTTGAACAGTAAATAAATAGTGTAATCTATTTGCCATGTAGGAAATGACGTCAACACCATCTGTGAGGAGGAACTAAAAATAAGTTTTTTTGTAAAGTATAAGGACACATTTGGATGATATGAAACTACAGAGACTAAAAACAAGATTTTCTGAAAGTACAAATAGGGACTAAAAACATATTTTTTCTATAATAAGGGACACAAAAATTTGTTAACTATGTCTTATAATTAAGGACAAAGTACATAGGATCAAATGTAATATTTAATGATGAAAACAATATGAGTAACACACAAACCAAGAGGGGGGTGAATTCGTTGTTCTTGGCCAATTAAAATTTCTTTAACAATCAGAGTTGAAAGGGATCGTATCACAAAACAAACATAGAACACTTTTAATCAATCACACTCCAACCTTTATATAATGTAATTATAACAAGAAAGTTTCAGTTGATTATGAAAAGTTATACCAATGAATGACAATTAATAACCAAAACAAAAGATAAAGGAAGAAGTAATCAACACCAAGATTTATATTGGTTCACTTCTCAATCCAGAGAAGCTACATCAAGTTTCCTAACCAACTAGTTAGGATCTAACTATTTGCAATCTATTTCTTACAATTTTACACAATCACTCTCAATCAAACCTAGATTAAGGACAAGGCATCTAACTCCCTTAGACCCTCTGTGATCAAGACTTAGAGAAACACCTTTCTCTAATCTTCCCTCTAGAAAAATCTATTCTAGACTAACTTTAAGAAAACCATTGCACTAGTTACAAAACTCAGAACTTCTAAAAAGAATTACAACCAAAGTAGTAAGGAGAAACAACCTGATGATCCAATATAGATGAATGAAAATCTCAAAAGAATCCCTCCAAAGCCTTTTTCTTTTTGCAAATGCTCAAAAGGAAATCCTCACAAGGTTTCTTTATGATTGATGAAACTAAGGATTTGTGAGTCAAAACACTAAATAGCTCATAGTATCTTTTCTCTCCTCATAAAGGGTTATAATATTCGTTGTGTTTAGTTCAAACAAGCAACATCTATTTATAGAGAAAACTGTTTTAACTGTTAGTAATTGATTAAAGTGTTTCTTGAGACTTTCTAGAAAAGACTTATGAATAATGTAATCGATTATCACAGGAAGCTTTAATCAAAATAGTTTCCAAGTAATCAATTACCACCATGCAATAATCGATTATCACAGGAAGTCCATTCTGTAATTTTGAACTGTGTAATTGATTACCATAATCTCGTAATCGATTAAAATGTTCTTTGTTTTCAAGTAAAAGAATACCACTTGCTGGTAATCGATTAAACTAGTTTTCCCAAAACTTTAAACGTGGAACACTTAGTTTTTTTATGCACTCATGAAAACCTTGTGTTTCAGAAAAGCTTTTTATGAAAATTTTGCTTTTGTGAAAACATGAATGCAAAAACATGAATGACTTTTATGCAATGGATCTTAGGAGGCATCAACTTAGACATACACAAATTACAAATGTCATTCAATTGAATTGACATGTAAAAAGCCTAAACATTTCAATGTCTAAGATCCTCAGCTTCATTGATACTCTCTAGCTCCCCCTAAGTCCAACAAATGGGTCTTGCTAACAATGCCCTAAGGGAAAGCATTTAGTGTGAAAATCATAATAGAGCACAAAAATGATCATGGGAAACACAATTTTCTATCTCCCAATAAAAACATTTTTACTTTAAGTTCCATAACCAGTACTCTAGCATTTTCCATATTTAATAGGTATTGCATAAGTAGAAATAAATCTCAAAGAACATTATCTGCAAATATCACCTTATGATTTGTCACATAATAGTACTTATCTTGGAAAAGAGAAAAAACCATCATTCCTAATCTTGGCTTGCAAACACCCAAAAGGCTCTCCATTTTTCATGTTAAGATGAGGTTCTTACTGGATAATCACCTATATTAGTTGACAAAATCTTTATCACCTCACATTTACAAATGTTAGAACTTCTCTGATAGTCAAATATTTTCTTCTCTATTTTAAAATACTAGTACTTTTGTCCTTAATATAAGACACCATTTAGAAAGAACTGATGATCCTTTTCATAAGACATTTTATTTTATAAAATATATTTTTTATTTGTTCTTATTAAATACTCCAAATATTTATACTTTTTATTGATAGTGATACATAATACTAGACTTTAAAATTTTTCACATCACCTATAACTAATTGGTATATTAGTAATATTTTTAAACCAAATTATTGGGAAATCCAATGGGGTAAACACTTGGGAGACTTACACCAATGAGCCATGAGCAACCACATAAATGAACTTGACACCACACTTTAACCCAAAACCTTATGGGTCTTCTCCATAGGAAAAAAGAGTGGATCCGCGGGGTCCCAAATGAATTGGCTTATTCTAAAAAAGCCCTATTCTTTGGAAGATCTATCTCGTGTCTGGTACTGCATGGTTCCACCCTGCAAGAACTCTTTTCAATATTCCCATTCCAACCTGATGTGGGACTTCACCTGACACTTGTATTACAATAATCTCTCCTATAGTGTGAGTCTCTTCCACATGGTAGTCTCCCCTCAAGAAAAAGCGGTTTTCATTCCACAAGTATCTAATGGTGGCCCTTAGAGCTTAACTATGACTTCCTTGACTCATCTAGCCATTATCGCCAACATGCTCTAGTACCTTGCATTGTTGCAACACTTCCAGAATCCGATGTCTGGCCTCCACGAATGGACTCATCCGCTAAGAAGACATTCAATAAAAGGGACCTCCATGTCCATGGATCTATGGCCTTTATTTACTCGTTTGAGTCAGTCACCAAGTCGAACCATCGACTCTGATACTAATTGATGGGAAATCTGAGGAAGGTAAACATCGAGGAGATTTAAACCAATGAGTCTCAAGCAACCACATTAGTAAACTTGACACCATACTTTAACTCAAAAACCTTACGTCTCAAATTTATGGGTATTTCCTTCATTTATATGTTGCTCAACTTCTCGTTTCTATCAAATGTGAGACTTCACCTCATACTTGTATTCCAACACCAATAAAACTAACTAATTTACCTATTTTTATTGGCATGTGTAATTCTATTTAAGTGTCTTATGTAACATCCTCAAAATTATATTATAATTAATTGTGGAAATGTGATGATATTTGAATACAAGTATATTTAAAGAAAAATGACTATATCACTCTTTCCATGAAGTAGAAATTACTAGAATACCCTTAAGATGAAAATTACAAAAATGCCCTTGAATATTGTGGAAAATGACTAAAATACCCCTAGATGAATGGTGAAATTACCAAAATGCCCTTTAGGCCAAAAATGACCAGATACCTTTAGAAACTTTGTGGGAACCTGGTAAATGGATGAAGTACTCTTAGATGACAATATATCCAAATAGTTTGTGACAAGAAACTTTAGAATAAAATTTCTATGAATTTTACAAAGTGACCACTTTGAAGCTTTATGTAGAAGAATTCAAGTATTAGAAAAATATGGAAAAATGAGAAATAGAATCTATGGAAATTTCTCTTAATTGTAGGATGAACAAACTTATTT
>QARZ01000576.1:368142-389370 GCA_013407115.1 Glycine latifolia
GACACGAGATTTTATCTAAAATTAATCAAGCACGAGAGGGTAAAGAGAGGCGTTACAGTTTACTTATTTAATCTTTTCTTTGGGTTATTGATTATCATTCATTGATTCAACTCTTTCATAATCAACAAAAACAATCTTGTTCTAATTGCATTTCATAAAGATTGGAGCTTGATTGATCAAATGCATTCTAAGTTTGATTTGTGATACGATTCATTAAACTTTGATTGTTAAATTAATTTTAAAGCAAATTTTAATTGGGCAAGAAGAACCAACTCACCCCCCTGGTTTGTGTGCAAGTTAGATAGGAAGAGCACAAGTGAAACATGCCATCTATTGGGAAGTTCCTTTACCTCATGGCACTGCAAGAAACAATCTTGTGTTGCTCTTTCAATAGCTAAAGCAAAGTACATTGTAGCTGGTAGTTGTTGTGCTCAAAGCCTATGGCTCAAGCAACAACCTCAGGACTTTGGTATTGAATTGAAAGAAATTTCCTTGTTGTGTGACAACACCAGTGCTATCAACCTATCAAAGAATCCAATTATGCACTCAAAGACAAAGCATATAGAGATCAGACATCACTTCCTCAGAGATCATATTCAAAAGGCTAATTGCACAATTGAGTTTATTGATACAAATAATCAATTGGCTAATATATTTACAAAACCCTTGCTAGAGATAGATTCTTTTCTCTAAGAAACATGCTAGGTATTCTTGATGAATCTAACTTTTATTAGCATGTAAATGATGTGTTTGATAACATGCAATTTAACTCATAAGTTCATTATGCATCACATGTAGCAAAATTCGAATCATGATAAATGTCAGTATTCATACTGCATAATTCTCTATAATAATTGATTAACACAAATCGTAATCGATCACCTTAGGCCAGAACTGGGCCTTACTCGCTGACTTTATCGATTACATCCTCAAATTAATCGATTACAGTATAAAAGCTCACTGATGTAATCGATTACACCAATGTATTAATCGATTAGATGAAGTTCAGAGGTATACCTTCGCCCTGGAATAATCAATTACAGGGGTTTCATAATCAATTATTTTAGCCATTATCTCTAAATGAAAAATCAATTACAGGGGTTTCATAATCAATTACAACTTTCAATGAAAAATCAGAAACCTTATCTCTAAATTCAAATTCAAATTCAAATTCTGGTTCAATGAATCCGGACAACATTGGAATACGTGAGAGCAGTTATTATGATTTTAAAATTCAAATTTTAAACAAGGAATGGATCTAGAAATTTAGAACCATGAGCCTAACTCCTCACATAAAAATCTATTCTACTCCCTTAGCAAATTTTTATGGTCTTTGCTTTGTCTCTTCTTCTCCACTACTAAATTTTTGCCTATCTTTATTTCAAAATCACCATGTCTCAACCATCTTCCTCTAAGAAGTAGAAAACCAGCAAATGGAAAGCTAGCCAAAGTTCTAAGGCTACTGAGAACATGTTAGATACCTAGTTCTCCACTGAGGTTGAAAGGAACAACTACATGCAGTTTCATGCCACAAAGCTTGTTTTGCCTCCTAAATATCTGGAGCTTAACTGGTTTGTTACTGAGGGATTTAATTTCCCTGAGATGCTACAAGCACAAAGACTCACTAAATTGCTAGAGATGAAGGGTACTTATTACCCTGAATTGGTAAAAGTATTTTATACTTGTGCCAAGGCTGGAATGGATGGTATCCTCCACTCCAAAGTGAATGAAGTGGCTCTGGTGATTGATGACAATGTGTGGAATGCAGTGGCAGGCACCACTTTCAGAGGTGTCCGGAGGTTTGAAGAAGAAATTGGAGGTTACTCAAAGATGGATACCTATAGAGATATGTTGCTGGATCCTAATGCACATATAGGAAACAGATTAGGTGTTGGCCACATGATTGCAGAAGATAGGCTTCTTCACTTACATCCTAACACCTAGATCAACCAACCATGTTTAGATCATTAATGATGATCTTTAGCTAGTGTATGGGATGAAAACTAGAACTCAAATCAATTGGGTTCTGGCTATATTCAAGAAACCATGATGAAGGCTAAGAGGCTATTGAGTTATCAATTTCCCTATGTTGTCATGATCTCAAGGTTTATTGACTACTTTGAGATTGATGTGACTAATGAGATTGTAGACAACACCACAACATTACCAACCTCATATCTATGAAGCATCTCACCAAGCTGGGATTGATGAAAACCCTTGATGGTGGACCATGGATAGAGCTCAAGCTCCTGCAGGAGTTACTGATGAGGACCACGAAGCTAAAGCTATACCTGCTGAGCAGTAGTGGAGTATTTTTTAGTCTCTTATGATTCAAAAGATGGATGTTATGATTGCTTTGCATCATGAACATGCAGTTGATGTTCATTCCTCTCTTGAAGACATAACAACTAGACTAGGCAACATTAAGACTAGGATGAGTCTCAAGGACTTTGATGATCTTTAGCTTAGTAGTTGTCTTGTTTAGTTTCGGTTATGTTGTTTCTGTTTTCTCATATTCTGCTGTGATCTTTGATGATTACCTTCATGTATGCACCTTGAATCATTAATAAATACAATTGCTTTTATGTTTTTCTGATCTTTCTTTGCTTATTTCACTATTATTAGAATATTTTGTCTTTGATAAGCCAAAAGGGGGAGAAAAATCAACATATGCAGGGTCAGGGAGCGTAAGATAAAATAAGGGTAGAAATATATATGAACATTTGCTCTGATTAAACTGAATATAAACATTGCTCTTAATCTGAAATGATATAAAATTACATAAGAAAGGGGGAGCAATAAAATTCTTATGATGTATAGAGTTTATGCGAAGAATACTTGACACTTAGTCTTGATTAGAAGCTGATTTTGTTTCAAGTTTCAAGTACAAGCTCCTGGAAACTCTCTCCTAAAAGAACACTAAGAATTAAGATGTTCAATCGAAGTTTGGCATGATCAAAGCCAAAAAGGGGGAGATTGTTAGACCTAGGGGGAGCTAAAAAGGATCAAGAAGCTGAGGTTCTTAGACATTGAAATGTTTAGGGTTTTACATGCCAATTCAATTGAATGGCATATGTAATTTATGTATGTCTAAGATGAGTCATCTTATGATTCATTGCATACAACTCATTCATGTTTTTGCATTCATTTTTTCACAAAAGCTTTTCTGAAACACAAGGTTTTCATGAATGCATGAAAAGCCAAGTGTTCAATATTTCAAGTTTTGAAAAAATATTTTCTCACTGGTTTAATCGATTACCAGTAAGTGGTAATCTATTACTTGAGAACCAAGAACATTTTAATCGATTACGAGATTATGGTAATCGAGTACACAGTTCATAATCACAGACTGGACTTCCTGTGATAATCGATTATAGCATGTTGGTAATCTATTACTTCACAACAATTTTGAATAAGGCTTCTTGTGATAATCGATTACATTGCGATTTAATCAATTACATTGTTCATAAGTCTTTTCCAGAAAGCTCAAGAACACTTTAATCAATTATATAAGTGATTTAATCGATTACTAACAATTAAAACAATTTTCTATAAATAGATGTTGCTTGTTTTAACCAAAAAGAAAAAATGAAATATCAACAAATTTCATAACCTTTCTGAAGAAAGAAAAGATACTACGAGTTATTCTGTGTTAGACCCTTAAATCCTCAAGCTTCAAGATTCCTTGAGAGGTTTCTTTTTGTGCAACTTTCTAAAGAAGAACTTGGAGAGAATGTTCTGAGATTTTTCTTTCAACCTTGATTCAAGTTTGGTACTCATTTGCATTCATCTGTAGTGGATCATCAGGTTGTTTCTCTTCATACTACTTTTGTTGTAATTCTTTTTAGAATTTCTGGTTTGTGTAACTAAAGCAATAGTCTTTCTTAAAGCTTGTCTAGAATAGGTGTTTCTAGAGGGAAGAGTAGAGAAAGGTGTTCTCTATGTCTTGATCACAAAGATTCTAAGGGAGTTAGATTTCTTGTTTTTAATCTAGGTCTGATTGAGAGTGATTATATAAGCTTGTAAGAAACAGATTGCTATTAGTGGAATTTCTAACTAGTTTGTTACAAGAACTGGATGTAGCTTCTCTGGGTTGAGAAGTGAACCAGTATAAATCTTGGTGTTGACTACTTATTCTTTATCTTTTCTTGTGGTTATTAATTGTCATTTGTTGGTATAACTTTTCACAATCAACAGAAATATTTTGTTGTCATTGCATTCTTTAAATATTGGAATTTGATTAATTGAAAGTGTTCAACGATTGTTTTGTGATACGATCCCTTTTAAATCTGATTGTTTAAGAAATTTTAATTGGCCAAGAACAACCAATTCACCCTTTCTTGGTTCTTATGTGATGTTCATATTGTTTTTCAAGATCAGACTGCCAGTAGAATGGGAAGCAAGGCTCCCCGTCCCACTTGAACATTAGTGGCAACCCATCAACCACAACATCAGTAGCACGGACCTTGAAAAAATGGTCCTTGAAGTGATGAAAAACGTTTGAGTCAAACTCGAACGTTCAGCTTCATTTGGAAGAAATACAAGAACACTGACACACTGTGTCAGATATTGAAGAAGAGAAGGGGCACAAAATCTCAAATGCCCTCAACATAGCTCAATTATTGGGATGAAGTTGGAAGGGGGCTATATTCAAGTGCTCAAGCATAGCACATTGAAAGGAGTTTAAATGAAGAATTAAACCCAACACCTTGAAGAGGCATCAGTACATGAAGAAGAAGGGCAGGCAACTTGATGCCGCCCTTTGAAAAGGGAAGTCATCACTCCTTCAAGCCTCAACGATCACCTTGTAGGAGTCCTCAAGGTTTGTCAACCTGAGCTGACGCTGAAGAGCATTGACACCAACTATAGAGGAGATAGAGAGCCGGTATTTGAAAACGTTGTCTCTCACCATTCATAGCCATCATTGGCAGGGGAAGATGACGGTGACCCAACAATATGACTATGCAGTGTACTGGGGAAACCCTAGTGTCTCTGCCACCACTTCTTCTCGCTCCTCCATAAGAAAAAGGAGGAAGACTGGTGGTGACTGGCACAAGCTCCCCGGCCAGAAAGGTAGCAGAAGGCCTCACCACTCTCCTGCGAGGGAGAGAAGTACCCCTGGCAACATTGCACAAGTACGTCCTCCTCCTTGAAGAAGAGGACTCGCTGTCAGAGGTCCCCTGGCGTGTATCCTCCTCCAAGGAGTTGCCAATGGAGAGTACCTCTCGATCTACCAAGGGTTGTTGGATCAAACCCCCGAAATCACTACCGCCCAAGCCCATGGCGGAATAAAAAATAAAAGAAAAAGACATGATCAAAGAATAGTACCTTGAAAGAAGAAGAAAATTGAAGGAGGAAGAAAGATCATGAATCGCGAGCAAGAAGCAAGTAAGGTTCTAGAGAAGAGGAAGTCAGAAACGCAAGAATGGCGGTGATGGAAACGTCAAATCTCCACTCAACATAAATGGTGGCACGACTTTTCGGTAACTGGCGGGATTTGAAATGACTCCCTTGAAATCAGTGCCACGATGAAACTCCACTCACCCATTACCCACGTCTCTAGTACGTACACACTCCACAAGTGACACGTATGCAAGAGTACTGCACGTGCGCCCCACACGTCTATGGAAAAGGACAAGCAAAATGCTTGCCTTCAATGCATTATCCAATGGTCAAATAAGGACAAAGTTGTCCAACATGGATACTTCACTCTGACATGTTCGACCTCATAGCATAGCAAAAAGCTTGTTCTCCTTGGACAACTTGATAGCAGTAGCCGGACAATACTTGTCCAGGCTTCAGAAGCTTGATAAAACCGCATCTATCGAGGCTATGACCATCAACACATTTGTCCACATTTAGGGGACTTGACAAGCTCACGACCCTCATACTTATTAAGGCTATTGCCCTTGACATTAGACAATCTCCATCGACATCGAACAATCTCCCTTGACACAAGGCAATCTCTTTTTCCCACAAGCTAGCTCAGAGTTTAAGGGTCTTATGTACTGTCTGGGGTATGCAAAATACACGTGTTCACCTTCCATGTCAACCCTGCTACAGGAGCACATATGTCTTTCCCTCAGCATCTGGGCTGTTAGGCCAACAGGTTATCTCTAACGCTATCATATTTGAATATTATTGATAATGTTGCAACCTCCTTATCAAGTGACAATTACTTAATTATCTATAAGTCACCAGATTATCTACAAGGTACACATTATCTATAACCTGCAATTATCTGTTAGTTATTATTTATAGCTAATAATTATGTGCAAGGGTTTTTACATCATTGTAACAACCTCGACATTCAAGAACCCGAGGCTCCTCCCTCATTTTATAAATACCAAGTTCTGTCTAACCCTTGACAACACGGAAAAATACATTGGAAAACACATAAACACACTTGTGCACTCACACTGAGGCATACTTATGCTCATAAATATATTCTTTTTCTCATATAATTGATGTACTTACTTAAACGTTAGAGTTATCTCATTTGTTTTGTAAGTTCCCCTTTTTAACAAAATTCACTCATTGTCTGACGTACAAGATCTGGAGTTTACCTTGGTCACATCCACCCTGACGTGCACTACTTCTATATTTTGATAAGTATATTTTTATTTGTAGGTCAAATTAAAGATTAAACAAACTCCTTAAATCAATTCTTAATACGGTTTAGGGTACTGTAGAGCTCATATGAACATCACCAATCAAAAAGGCGTAAGAAAAATAAGATGTTGAATAGTATTTTTAACCTTATAAAATACTGTATTTTGACAGAAACCTTTCGAAAACAATTTTAAAACACATTATGCTGGAAATACGTGGCAAGAAAAATTAAGCGTCGTATTTGAAATGTCAAACGACGCTTTTTTTTTTTTCTTCCTCAAATTTGTTGAGAATTAAATTCCTTTCATAAAAGAGCATAGAATCAAATTTACAACTTAACACGATGTACTATACATCCACTAGAAATCTTTTACCCCTGCAACTCTTTGAATTTGACCTTTCCATAATCCATGGTTACAATTTCCACCACATGCATCTAGATCTAGGAGCATTCATCCTATCATAGTAGTTAGTCAAGTTCATAATTTACTTCATTGGCCTAATTCACTCTTCTTAAGAGGCCTGTGAACTCTAACTATGTCCTATCAAAACTCTAGAAGAAAATAAAATAAAATAAAATGGGGTGAACATTTTTACAACTATACCTTTATATTTGAATTTTGCTTGTACTAATATATAGATCCTTGATTTCTTTATCCGCATTGTTGGAGAAGGAATATGGAGGAGTTGAAGCTCTAGTTTTGAGCCTCTAACACTACACAATTGGTTGGACCTGTGATGTTATGTAGAATCTGATTTGTGGTCTGCATCTGCTGTGGCTTGGACTTGAGCTGCATACTGTAAGTTCCATAGGACATCCTCAAAAGAGGGACGAAATGAAGATTCTGGAGATATGCATTTGGTTGTGATTGAGATTGTAAGTGATAATGACTCTTGAGAGCAACTGGTCAACACAATAGGATCCACAATCTTTCTTCGACCATCTTGACTGCCAAAGGATGCCTGTGGTTCACCAATCATCACATAAGGTCTTAAATTCAAAAATTAACCATTTATAATAAGTAAAAGGTTTAAATATAGTATCAACAAATATGTACTATTTTTTTATTTTTCAAAAAAAAAAAAATTGTTGATTTTGATCCTTATAACTTTCTTTAACCAATATCTCTCATGATTTAGTGATAACGTCACATACATTTACATACACATGTCACATTGGTGACCATGCTGAAATGATGACCTAACAGTTCTCGATACATATCACATTATCATAAAGATTATTTTCACACTTTTAAAATATATAAGAACCAAAATTAATAAAAAAAATTGAAAGACTAAAATGTATTCTAGAGCTTTTTATATTCCAAATTTGACCAAAAAGGATTTCTATTTCATAAGTTTAAAAAATAATGAACTTGCTTGTTTAAATAAGCTTAAAATAAAGTGATTTTGACAGTTATTTTAAGTTACTATTTAACTTCTAAGAAAAGTACTCAAACAACTTTGTTTTGATATTTTAGTTTTTTTTAAATACATAATTATTGTAATCTTTTGAAAACACATTTCTAGGTTAAAAAAAAAAAGACTTTCTGTGGGGAAAAAACTCTCAAACTGATGGCCTTATATGCCAGATGTAGAGATTGAGGGAATCAGTATCAGCATATAATAACAATACATTTACATAATTTCTAAATTTTTGGAATTAGCACAATCAAAATGAATAAGAATGGAAAAAATGACATTGAAAAATTATCACGACGTTAAATATTTTTAGTAAAGCAGTAGTTTTATTCATCCAAAAGCAAAACCTTAAAAAAAATCTACTAACCTTTTCATTTAGAAAAAATGTTTCACCTTTGTCGCATGCTATGGGCCCAACAAGTGATTCAAACAATATGAATCCAAAATTATAAACATCATCCTCCGCTTTGGTCCTTGGGCTACAGAGAAAAATGAACAATTTGTTTGTTATTATACACAAAAATAATTAAGCATTAAAGAAGTGCCCTTGAAATGGATCGTGAAAAAATAAAACAAAAAAAGGGATGACTTAACAAAAATTGGGACATGTAGTGGCAAATACAAAATCCTATTATGTAAACAAATTCTTATATCAGTGAAAATTAAGCATGGTTGTGTTGGTTATGCTAAAATAACCCTAGTCTCATGAATCATGGGTGTAAATAAAGAGAGCAATAGAGAAGTGGGGTTTAGGTTGGAAGCAAGGTTTTAAATTACAATTACAATTAAGGTTGCTAAGACTTTGAAAACCTTAATTTTGCAAAAACTTGTAAACAAATGCGGTTGGTGTAGTCACAATTGTGGCCAGAATGTGATTGCGGAGACATCCAAAACTTTAATACTGTGGCCACCATTGCAATTTGAGGACCGCAACTTAAAAACTTGGCAATAGGTAGAGTGAAAACTGGAAATTTGTAATTGAAATTTCATAAAACATAATCATAACAAGATGGTTCATACTCCAATTGCAAGTTGTTCTACTAAAGTAAAATGAGCTTTGGTAGCATACCGTGGTTTTGGTTTCTCACCCTTTGCCTGTACAACACAAATAAGGCAACAGAGTCACTTGAGGATCAATTATACTTGATCATAGCAAAACTGCACCACTGGATTGCCATTTACATACCTCAAATTTTTCAATTTCTTCTGTGATGATGGACATACCATAGTCACTCAGTTTTGGAATGCGGTGTTCATCAAGTAAGACATTCTTTGTCTTTAGTTGGTTACTAAAACAGCCAGGTATAACACCAGTATGTAAGAAATGCACTGCCTTTGCAACTCCAATTAAAATTGCCAATCTATCAGACCACTTAAGTGCCTTATCTACAGAAAATTCTGCATGTTTGAATGAAGGAAGATTAGTGGATTATAGCCTTCAAGAAGAAAGATATGATGTCCAAAAAATAATTGTTGCAAGTTATAACAATGCTGATTATCCTAATAAAAATGTAAGGGTTATGGAGGATGGACATGATACAATCATCACAAAAAAATGTTATGCACCACTTTACATCCCTAAGGAGGAGACACAGCTATAACAAGTCAAAGTCTAACAACAAAAATAAGTCTTTATTCATCGTACTCAGGTATAATCTTTGGTGGGTGGTTTTGGTGTTTGACATTATACTCTGGTATCCTTTGTGCCATGTTAATGAGTTTGAGAAGTTTTGTAATAATCATTTTATTAAATTATTTTGCTTATGAAAAAAAAAAATAAGCCATGTGTTATACTCCCTTTGGTCTTAAATATAAGAAAAACAAATATTTTTTTCTTGATCTAAAATATAAGAAATTTTATAACTAACTTTATCTTATTTAATGATACTACCTCTAAAATATCCTTCATTTAATTGAAGTGTTAGTTTCAATGACTCTTTCTTATTCTTGATTTTCTTTTTTGATCAGCAAAGATAATATAGTATATATATAAAAACACAGTATGAGAAGTACTGTGAAGGTTACAGCCTAGCAATAGCAAAACAGAACCTAGGTGGTTTAAGACATAGAAGAAACAAGCCAACAAACCTTTCTTATTCTTGATACTAAGTTCCAATGAAAGATAAATTAGAAAAAAAATTACTTTTTAATTAAAATTAATATAATTAAATATGATTAAACTAACTTTCTCGGTTAACATTTTTTTCCTTATATTTGAAACCAGGAAAGTACTACATGGCTTCTAATTTTATCAAATTTAATGTATGACTATTGTTCAGAAGCAAAATTGAATGCACACTGTTTCTAAATGAAGAGGAAAATTTCTCCATGCTATTTTGATTTGGAGACACCTTTCCTTCAATAGCAACTAATTCCAAAAATTTAACCTAGACTCGTTTAAGAAGACACATCCTTTGAGGTCTTCGTTATATATTAGTGACAATTAATAACAGAAACTATTCATGAAGTCTACAAGTATTAGATAAGGAGGGGAATAATTTTCGAAATTTATGCACTTAATAATATGCAAACTATTATAGTAGGCCACACTAACCTGACAGATGTGTACGATAATTCCCATTTGGCACATACTCATATACAAGATGAAGCTTGTGGGAATTGGGATCGTCTTGTTCACCACCATCAATACAATGGCCCAAAAGGCTAACCAAATTTGGATGTTGAAGCTTTGAGAGTAAATCCAATTTAGCTCTAAGATTTTGAATTGAGCATTTCTTTGACAGAGCCAAAGATCGTATCGCCACGTAGGATCCATTCTCTAGTTTACCTTTGAACAGCTGTAATATGACAGAAGACTTAAAAGAAGCATTTACAGTGAGCATAAAAAATAAGTTTGACAAAGTTTTCCTATGTCTACGTATATACATTTTAAATCACTTGACTTTCTAACAAGGAGTAAAGGCCCCAAAACATACTTTCTGTATGTGCATATGACTAGTTAATCTTGACAAGGATTTCAGAAATTGAAACTTTCCAGAAACTCATGTAATTTTGGCATTTTCAGAAGGTTTACAGCCAATTTCTTAATTCTGCACTCTATGTACTTATTTTCGGTTAACCTAGTATTTAACAATGACAAAGAAAAAGAAACCCTTCATTCTGAAGATTTTTTTTTTATTGGATTCTGCAGAATAATTTACTTACAATTAATATTTGCAAACTAAAATCTATTCAATCTTGTTTCCTTAAGATAACATGGTAGAAAAGTAGCCCCCAGCTCAGTAATATATCCTCCCTTAAAAGAAGAAAAAAATATATATCCAGAGTTTCAAACAACATTTTTGAGTGATTGAATGGTACCTTTCCTATGGAACCTTGACCTTGGCCAATATAAGTTGACGAGTCAAAGTTTTTTGTGGCTTCCTTCAATTCCTCTATTGAAAATTGACGACAGGTTGAAGTAGTTTGTGTCCCTAGCTTCACTGTTTGAGAAATGAATCCTGACAACAAAAGGAATCAAGACTTTACTATGTTAGAAAACTGCATACCTAATTAAAATCTGAAGAATTAAATACACACCACTAAGGCCTAAAATGTACTCACTGGCATTTGCAAGGATCTCTGGTGAAACCCCAGTTGTGGAGTTATCATGAACAATTTTTAGCAACACTTCCTGCCCCGTTGTCTTTCTGGAATGATATTTTTTCCATAAGAAGACTCCAGACACCAAAACCACAAGAACAAGTCCAATAATGATGGCCATTGCTGCAGCTACTTTCCATGTCTTCAAGTTCTTCCATCCAGAGCTAGATTCTCTACAATAAGACCCTCTATGCTGGTTCTGAGAATCAACAGATAAACAGTTTCCAGCATATCTGACAACTCTACCATCAGAAGTATTTGCCAAGCAAGAGGGAAGTCCACCACTTAACTTGTTACTAGAAATGTCCACAAACCCAAGTTTGCTCCCACAGCTAAGTTTGTCTGGGAGGGCCCCACTCAGCACATTGCTTGCCAGATTCAAATAACTTATTTTGGGCAGAGAAAACAAGGTAGATGGGGGTGTCTTACTGAGGTGATTTGAAGACAGATCTAGATGTTGAAGCTGACTTAATTCACCAAACTGCTTAGGTACCTCTCCTGAGAATGAGTTATTGCTAAGCAGAACAGTGACCACTGATTTAGGCAACAATGGTAGTTCAGATTCTAATTGGTTTTCTCTTAAATCCAGAACATGTAGGCCAGTGAGAGAACCCAGATCAGGTAATTCCCCAGACAGCTCATTGTGGGACAAGGAAATTACTTCAAGTGTCTTAATTTTGCACAGTGAGGAGGGGAATGAACCCTTTATACCATTACTCTTCACACTTAAGATATTTAGACTACACAAGGAATCAAACCAATCAGGCATAGTGGTGTTCAAATAATTGTCATCAAGGGTCAGTGCATGAAGCTTTACCATTGTGGATATTTTTGGTGGGATGGCTCCAAATATGAAATTAGAGCTCAAGTCCAAAACTTGAAGCGATGAGAAATGATGAATCTTATCAGGAAGTGTCCCCCAAATCCCCAAGGACACCAAGCTAAGAACCCTTATGCTGGCCAACCTTGTCAAAGTGGTGAAAAAGGAAACAATGGAGAAATTCATGGATAGAGTCTGACTAGGAACAGCAAATCCATTGAACCGTTGCGGTTTCTCAGACTTTTCTCCCATAATTTTAAACTCAGTTATCTCATCATTTTCACATTTAATGCTCAGGTTTGCAGAGGGTGAAATGCTGCATAGGTCCCAATTGTAATTTTCCCAAATTTGCAGAGAAGAAGGGTACTCAAGATAAACTCTTAATTGCAACAAGGCTTGAGTCTGAGATGCTTGTAATTCATGAGAGTTTGGGATGAACAAAAGCCATGAAAGAACCACAAGATAATGGTAACAAAAATGTCTCATTGAACCAGCTAAGAACATCATGCACCAAATTTGATGAATATGTCAAAAGACTCAAAGAGATCCTTCAAACTTCAAAGATATAAAAAATAGAGCACCCAGGGAAAAAAAATTGTTCAACAGGTAAGGTTTTAAATTGCAGTCACAATTGCAGTTTTGCCGCAATCCTTGATATTTAGTAAATTGTGCACAAATGCAGCCTATGCGGTCACAATTGCAGTGTCAAGAAACCCTAAAAACTTTAATGTTATGGCCAAAATTGCGAGAAATTACGGACAAATGCAGTTGATGCAATCACAATTATAGTCAGAGACCCCAAAAACTAATCACAGTCACGGATCCTTTTTGTAAAAACTTGTCAACAATTTAAAACATTGCATCATTTCCTCAGAGGCTCAGACATGTTATACAACACACAATTGAAGAGCACCATGAAGGAAAAAAAGAGAACTTGGACAGTGCTCAAGGAAGTTCATGGAGTAAAATCTGTAACTTTGCACCATGGAGCACCTGTTTAGAAAAACAAAGAACGACCCATTATATGGAATGATGGTTTAATGTAGATGGTGAGAGAGAAAAACAGAGGAAACAGAGAACAGAACCTTGGGAAGTGAAACTAAGCTGAGTCATTGGTTTTGCAGAATTAGAGGCTTCAGTGGTGAACGTGTGTTGAATCAAGGCAGGTTAGGTAGTTGAAAATGCCGTACCTTGGACACTGACAAAGGCATTTATTGCGTTGTCCGAAGTGGCGTTGCTGCCATTAATGGGGTTGGTAATAATTGGAGAGGAGATGAAGAAGAGAGAGACCTGACCACAGTGCCACAAATTCTAAAAATATTTACCTAACTGCCACACTACACAAATTATTTGCCAAACTGCCACGCGGAGTAGTTCGCTACGCGCCAAAGCGAACTATGCTTGCTGATGTGGCAATGGCGTAGTACCCTGGCAGACCGGGCAGGACACGTGGCGGCCAGGACAGAGTTCGCTAGGCAATGAAGCGAACTAGGGAACCTACGTCGCTGGGTCAAGTAGCGAACTACGTCAGGGGGTTGACACGTGGCGAAGACGTAGATCGCTTGTCAGAGTAGCGAAGTTGGAGCTCGCTATTGGGACTGGCGAGCTTAGTATCCACACCCCACTATTTAATGACAGCACCCCCCCCCCTCCAATGTGAAATTCGTTTCCGGGAACATTTTCTCTTGAGAATATTTTTTGTTGGTATAGGCTCGAATTTGAAAACATGAGTTGGAGAGGGAATGGTTTAATCACCATTGTATATTATAATGGGAGGAGATACGTCAGACCAAATGGTCAAGTGTTCGAAGGAGAAAGCAAAATGTTCCGTATTCCGCCACGATGCACCTATGATCATTTGATGAGAGTGATATACAAGAAGTTACGCTTACGACTGGGACAATCCGTATCTCGACTTAGTGCGCGATGTGCATCTGGCAACCCAGTGCAATGGATTGGTGTGGATATTGTAGATGACGAAGATGTAACCTTAGTTACTGATGCATGCAGATCCGATGGAGAAAATCCCAGATTTATAGAATTGTATGCGGAAGTATATTCCGGTGGACAGTCAAGCAGTCAACAATTTGCTACAAACATGGGGTCCATTGACCTTAACTTAGAGCCGATGGTCGATTCGGAAGAAAGAAATATATCCCCATCACCACAACCCCCACCACCAACCCAACCATCCCAGGAAATTGATTTTGAAGATACAGAAATAGTGTCATCCCACGATGACACATCGGATAGTTCTGAGGAAGAGGTTGATGAAGGTGTTGTTCCAGATAGTGACTCATCGGATACGGACGTAGACGGTGATTTTGATCGTGCTTTTGAAATCCCTTCTCCAGGGGTCGTTGGAATGCAAAATGTGCCTCCAATTTCAGGTATGGACGCATAATTGTGTGTTACTTAATGTTGTTAGTGTTAATATTTTATGGATTAAGCATAACAATGTGGTAAATGTATGATTGTATAGGAGAGGACAGTGTGCCATTTTGGTCTAACGTAAGCCATTACACAAATATTAATTGGTCACACCCAGTTCAGGAGGCAGATGACATGGAAGGAGTGCAAGTACCTAACTGGGAGATGGGCCAAGCGCTATACAAGGGGCAGCTGTTTGAGAGCAAGTTTGATGTGCAAATGGCAATAAAACAATATTGTATGACTGAGCATCGGACAACCATTGTTGAAAAAAGTGATACGAAAAGGATTATAATGGTTTGTGAATATCATAATGACGGTTGTCCATGGAGGATGAGGGCATACCAAAAAAAGGGTTCAAGTGAATGGGTTGTAGGCATATGGAACAATGAGCACACGTGCGTTAGTGTTAATCTGTCTCAGGATCACAAGCAGCTGGACTCAAATTTCATATGTTCGTTGATCATAGGTACTTTATAATTGTTATGCAACAATTTTTATGTTTAGGCAAAATGATTTACTGACTTGTTATTATGTCACTTTTTGCAGAAATGATTAGGGAGGACCCTAGTGTTAAAATCAGGTTAATTCAAGAAAGGATTTCAACAACAGTAGGATTTCATATATCATACAGGAAGGCATGGAAGGCAAAGCAGAAAGCCATTGTTAAAGTGTTTGGGGATTGGGATGAATCGTATGCGTTCCTGCCAAGATGGTTGAGTTATATGTTAAATTTTGCTCAAGGGTCTGCTTTTAAGTTGGAAACAACTGAGCATTATGTCGAAGGACAACTGGATGAAAGTCGTAGGGTATTTAAGAGGGTGTTTTGGTCATTTAAGCAGTGTAGTGATGCTTTTAATTACTGCAAGCCCGTCATCAGCATCGACGGTACCCATTTGTACGGGAAATATCAGGGAACACTGCTTATTGCAACATCAATTGACGGCAACAATCATGTCCTTCCACTAGCATTTGCGGTGGTCTCTGCGGAAGATATTAACAACTGGTCATGGTTTTTGGCACTTATCCGTATGCATGTTACGCAAAAAAATGGAATATGTTTGATTTCGGATCGCCATGAGGGCATAATTGCGGCGGTGAACAATGTCGATCTTGGTTGGCATCCCCCGAGGGCATATCATGTGTTTTGCATTCGTCATTTAGCGAGCAATTTCAATCACAAGTTCAAGAATGTCGTGTTAAAAAAGCAGTTGAAAGTGTTAGGTAAGCCATCGCTCTTGTCGTTTTATGGTTACATGTACATTATGCATAATTTACTTTGTCGTGATATGTGTGTGTTATTCGTGTATGTAGGTTATACAACCTCGCGTTTAGATTTTGATGTCGGATTGGAGAAATTTCGAGAAGCAAGTCCTCAGATAGCAGCATGGATTGATCGAATCCCCAAGGAGAAGTGGTCCGTAGCTTATGATGTTCATGGACGAAGATTTGGTCACATGACAACCAATATGTCAGAGGTTTTTAACAAGGTTCTTAAAGGCGCAAGAAATCTTCCTATTACTTCGCTTGTGCGGTTTACATACACCCGGCTAGTGACATATTTTTTGCAACATGGGGGTGAGGCCCTTGAAGAGATGGCCAGAGGTAATAATTTTGCAAAATTAGCGTGGCAAAAATATCTGAGGATGGTTCATAAATCCGGAACACACAGTGTTGTTGCTTACGACACAAACAACGATAGATTTGAGGTGCAGGAGTCGTTCAACATTCGCACTCAACGTGGCGGAAAGAAATGGTCGGTGTCGTTAGCAGAACGCGTATGTCAATGTGGTGAGTTCAGTGCATTCAAATTTCCTTGCAGTCATGTGGTGGCAGCATGCAGGTCCATGCACATCGACCCAACCCAGTACATTCACCCTGTGTACAGTGTTCGTTATCAATGTGAAATATATTCGTCTCAGTGGTATCCAATTGGAAACGAAGACTGCATACCACCTTCTAGACAACCCACTGTTTTGCCTGATGTTTCGCTGAGACGCACAAAAGGAAGGCCTGCGACAACACGCATACGCAACGAAATGGATTCGCGAGAAGGATCAACCACACGATTAAGATGCGGTTATTGTAAGGTGTTTGGTCACAACAGACGTCACTGTCCTTCACGATCCCGTCAGCAGTTATAAGCATTTAAGTATGTATAATTAATTAACGTGTACAAATAAGTATGTATAATTAATTAACGTGTACGAAGGTTTGCTATTGAAAAGAAGTCGCGCAAATATAAACCCACCAACACAACACATAAATAACACATGTCCAAAGCAAATAAATAACTATGTCCATAAACGAAAGAAATAACAAATGTCCAAACAAAATAAATAACAAAGTCCATATAATAAATAAATGTCACTAGCCGTCATGATGGTCCCCATGATATCCAGCACATCGAGTCATGTCATGCTCATAAGGTGACAGATGACATCGATGTCGTGCTCCCCTGACCGGATTACGCCTAACTAGTCGGTCGGGGTCGTCAACCTCATCATGATCGCCTTCATCCTGCATGTTCTCCGCTAGGAAGTCCGCAATAGGATCATCGCTACTCGGTGATGCCATCGGCTGTGTCGAATGTGGCGGCGGAGTCGTGAATGTCAGATCAGGCTGCGATGTGGTCTGTGCAGGCCTGTAAAAGTCTGGCTGTGGAGTAGCTGGCGTTCCATACATCGGATAAGCCGGAAACTGGAACCCTGGCTGTGGCATCGGCGGCATACTATAATATGGGGGGTACTGCGACTGTGGAAACGGCTGCTGGGAACTGCTAGAAGCGCCAGCATCAAAGGTCGACGGCCAATAATACTGCTGTGATACCCCAGCAGGGTACCCAGGTGCGAAGAATAGACCAGGAGGACGCGGAGGCATGGGTGGCAAAACGACTGGCCTGTCAGCTACGGCCGGAGCTGTCTGGTGAAGCGGCAAGGCCTCACGTCGCGCACGGCGGTTCGTGCGAACCACCGGAGGAGGGGCCTCAGTCTGTCGGCGCACAGGTGGTGGTGCAGCATCCCCTGGATCAGTCAGCCTCTCCAAATCCTCACATGCCGCCAACATCTGAAGCGCCTCATTGTACACCTGTCTCATGTTGAAGGCCCCCTGCGCTTCGGACTCCGGTGATGCCATATGAACAATCGTCTCAGCACGATCAGTCTGCATTTCAAAAATCGTTAGTTATATACAATGTTAAGGTAACAGTTATATAAACAAAAATCATGAACCCGATGCGTACCACATGTGCATGGAAGGCAGCTGTACGTGTCATCCAACGTCGTGTCACAGTGAAGTACCACTGCATGTACTCACTGTTGACAGATAAGTAACCATCTCTCCGCATCGGAGACAGATCCTCCAACACCAAGGCATCCCTGTCAGCCCACTGATCAATGTAGAATCGATGTCGGCGGGTCCAGTCAATGTCCGTCTTCCCGATCATAGTGATGGTAAGCAACTGGCTACAGTTTATCGGATCGGATGGTATGGGCTGGTCGAAGCCGAACTGTCGTAAAACTCTGTCCGGCTGCTGGTAGACCACAACCTCGTAGCAAATCAAAGGGCAGACCGCCAACCATCGTCTAGCCATCTCCGCGTCTGGTGGATGAACCATATCCGCAATATCGTAGGCCAGCCAACGAACGTCCCTCCTTCGCATGACATCCATGCGATGACGATATCTGCGAATATGGGTAAATGTAGTTTGGCGCGTCTGATAAACGTTAAACCTGTAATAACACAACATTAGCAACAACAACCTATACAACGGATCGTAAAATAAACCCACAAGTAAGATACCTGTGTCCAAAAATCTCATGCTGCATGGCAGCCTCATCCTCCACACGCGGAAGGGGTGGAGAGATAGTCGGGAATCTCGTCCAAACCCATAACTGCAATAACAAGCCACAGCCTCCCAAATCACGACGTGATTCAGCTGTGGCCCTACACAACTCCCTATAAAGAAATGCAAGCACTGCAGATCCCCAGCTAAACGATCCCGTGCGCTCGAAGTCGTCCAAGAATAGCAGATATCGCACGGGGACAAAGCTGGAGGCGGTGTCCACGAACAACATCCCGCCTAAAATGCGCATTATCAATGCGCGTGTGTACCTAATCCGCCCAATCTCAGTGTCGGCGTGGACGGTATAATCACCAAAATGCTCCCGTAGAAAGTGGAGCCCTAGCAAACCTCCATGCAGGTCCCGACCCGCATCAGGCTGAACCCCTAAATGGTCAGCAACTAACTCTGGGAAGTTATGGCGTCCATGACGGCCGGATACAACCTCACCATCAGTCGGCAGCCCTAGCAGATGATGCACGTCCTCAAGGGTGATGGTGACCTCACCCATGCTCATGTGGAATGTCCGTGTCTCGGGACGCCATCGCTCAACGAGCGCTGAAACGAGGTGATGGTCTATCTGAAATAATAGACCATATAATAATTACATACACATTAAAATACAACCATAAAAAACATAATACACACAACAATTCATACAACATATTCGAACCTCATGATTGCGCAAACGCGCAACGTGGTAAAAACCCGCCTGTATAAGCCACGGGTGGATATCCTCCGGAATAGCAGAGTGATCGTGTGTAGCTGCATGTCTGACATTAAGCACACGATCCCGTGCGGTCGGATCACTCTGCGCGTTCCACACAATGGTGGATATATGTCTGTCCTGTAACGTGAGCAGCGTCCTTACAGATGGCCCAGGATCAATGACGCCCAATGCATCCTCACCCGCTGGCGGTGCCGGGACACTCTCATCGCGATCCATATTTCTCTATGTCTAATCCTATATTCATTTAATCAATTGATTACGTTGTTAAAAAATAACAAACTATAATACGGAAATAAATTTTTTTTTTCTACATCAACTCATTTAAAATAATTATTTGTAATAATATTAAATTTTTTTCTTACAAAACGTCAAAATATTATTATTTTAAATTACCTAAATATGTTCAATTCTTAAATAAGTATATATTCCTTGTAGTCAAATTAATTTCATAACGAGGGTTGAATATAATGGGGATTTTAATGTGTAGACTCTTATGTGAAGAAAAAACATTTTTTCTTCTTAAATTTAAATTATTTATGTTTTCTTATTTATTTCAATCACTTGTATGTATTTTCTTTATAGTTACAAATACTTCTTTCTCTAAATTATTTTTTGTTCTAATTTACATACACTCTTATATGTTACTTAATTTACCTAAATTGTTAATAAATAAAAATTAGTATACATACATACATTTATGTTTAAATATTTAATTAAATATATTTACATAATTTATTATTTTACTTACATTACCATGTTTAACTATAATTATAATTATTTTTTTTGATGTTTTACATATTTCACATGATGAAAAATACAAAATAGTATATACACAATTACAAATTTAATAAATTACTTCCAATTGAACATCATTAAATCAAATTAACTAAATATAAATATATATTCAAAATAATTTTTTAAAACAATGAATCCACACAATGAAAAATTAACATAATCATTTACCCTATTATCAATGTTCATATCAAACTATTTGTCTTCTACCCTAGAGTTTCAACATGTTATCTAATCTAACATTGCTAATGTTGCTACTTTAGAACCTAATCAAACTATTGGTCTTCTACCCTAGAGTCTCACATAATCATTTACCCTATAAACTATCAATGTTCATATCAAACATGAAAATCCTCTAACCTAATGTTGCTAATTTACAACCTATATATTATATAACAACTAAAACATCAACTAAATATACAAAAAAATTTAAAATTAACATCACTTACTTATTATTTTGCACAATGTGAGAGAAGAAGCTTCTAAAAATTTAAAAATTTTCGAAGGAGGGAGGGAGAGAATGGAAGGGGGGACCAGCAGGGGGGGTGGGGTTTAAATTGTCGGCCACTGGACGTAGTTCGCTATGGAGGGAAGCGAACTACACCAGATTTGGACACGTGGCAGTAACGGTCAGTTTTTTGAATTCGTGATGACGTAGTTCGCTAGTGATGGTAGCGAACTACGCCAGAGGCTGACACGTGGCAGTAACCGCCACAGTTTTCGAATTCCATTGCACGTAGTTCGCTTGGGGGGCCAGCGAAGTAGGTATTTCCGCCACGTGGGCTGCCCGTGGGGCAGCGACGTAGTACGCTTGGGTGTGTAGCGAACTATGTAGCCACCCAGCTCGTGACACATCAGCATGCGTAGTTCGCTGGTGGCCATAGCGAACTACGCCGCGTGGCAGTTTGGCAAATATTTTGGGGCCCGTGGCAGTTAGGTAAATATTTTGAAAATATGTGGCAACAGGGTCGAGGACTC
>QARZ01000577.1:7416-23358 GCA_013407115.1 Glycine latifolia
TTTTATTACTTGTAAACGATCGGTGCACTTGCCGTAATCGCGCAACAGTTTCCCTCCTTTTCTCTCACCTTCCTCTACGTAATTCACTCATCTGGTCTCGTTCTTCTCCCCCATGGAGGAGGTGCCAGACCAACTCACCCAGGCGAGTGGTTGCTTATGTCTGAAGGAAGGTAGCTCGCCCAGGTGAGTTAATTGCTTCATGGATAGGTAACCTAATTAGCCTAGGCGAGTTGATTGCTAGCCTAGGTGAATTTCACTTCTGGAATCTTGTGATTTTGACTCTTTTGCCCCTCCATCTTGGCTTGGTTGCTTGATTCAAAATACCTATCAAAATATTAAAATTTCTTGGATGAATCTACCAAATTTAGGGGAGTTTATAAGAGAATTGTTGAAATCAAAAGATAAGTGTTATAATCCCAAAAATAAATAAAATATGGCACTTATCAGCATTCTCTTGTTCAGCTTCCCACTTAAATACCACATTTTTCTTAACAATGTCATTCAATGGAGATGCTATGGTGCTAAATACTTTAACAAATCTTCTATAAAAACTAGCCAACCCATGAAAACTCCTCACATAACTCACATTTTTGGGTGTTGGCTAATCTCTAATAGCCTTAATTTTCTCATAGTCTACTTGGACTTCCTTAGCACTCAAAACAAAACCTAAAAGCACTACTTGATTAGTGCAAAATGTGCATTTTTACCCTATTAGCAAACAAGTTTTCATGTCTAAGCACTTCCAAGACACTCCTAACATAGTATAAGTGGTCATCCATTGTTAAACAATAAATCAAGATACATCAAAGTAAACAACCACAAATTTGCAAATAAAGTGACTCAAAACATGGTTTATGAGTCGCATCAAAGTGCTTGGTGCATTGGTTAAGCCAAAAGGCATGACCAACCACTCATAAAGTCCAAACTTAGTTTTGAAAGAAGTTTTCCATTCATCACCTTCTCTCATTCTAATTTGATGGTAACCACTTTTCAAATCTATTTTGGAGAAAACACAAGAACCATGAAGTTCATCCAACATATCATCAAGTCAAGGAATAGGAAAGAATAGTGATTGTGAACAACATTTCTATCATATTGCCAAGGTCTACCAAGCAACACATGGTCGGCTTCCATGGGAACCATATCACAAAGCACTTCATCAACATATTTGCCAATGGAAAATCTAAGCAACACTTGCTTATCCATCACCAACTCACCATTGCCACTCAACCATTGCAATTATAAGGTTTAAGGTGAGGGGCGGCTTTTAAACCAAGCATCTCTACTAATCTAGTGCTTGAAACATTGGTGCAACTTCCTCCATCAATGATTAGAGAACAAAACTTCCCATTCATCAAGCATTTAGAATGAAAAATGTTTTCTCTTTGTGTATCATCCTGATCCTTACACAAGTTTCCCATAAGTTGTCTTTGTAAACAAGGATGAACACACACAATTAACCAAGAGGGGGGGTGAATTGGTTAAAACCTTAGACTTAAAAAAAAACCTTTAAAAAATCTACAGCATAATTTAAATCGTATCACAAATTTAACATTATAAAAACTTTAGTTCTCAATTAATCAAGACTCACCCTTCACCTTAAGCAATTTCAGAACCTATTTTTGTTGATCTTGAAAGAGATTAACCACAAGACAAGTTAGATTCAAATAACAAGATTTAGAAACAAGAATAACACCAAATCTATACTAGTTCGCCCGTCAAATGAGAAGCTACATCCAGTGTCTTCTAATTAAAACTGATTAGAGTTCTACTAAATCAAATTTATTCTTTACAAGCTAGCACAAGTGATTACCTTTACCAAACCTAGATAAAGAACTTGAAATCTAACACCCTATTAGACTTCTAATCATAAAGAACCTGAGAACACTACTTAGTTCTTTCCTTCTAGAGAGCACTACTCTAGAACAACTCTAAAGAAAACCATTTAATCTTAGTACTTACAAAAATTAAAAGATACAAATCAAATCAATGTAAGAGTTCAAGAGAGATACAAACTTATGATCCTCAGGATATGAATGAATGAGTTTTACCAATCAAATCCAAGTTGTATGAATGTAAATGATGAAAACCAGCTCTCTTGAAAATTCATGTTGAATCTTGTTTAAAGCATCATCATCAATGAAGCATGTGTACTTGTGATTTGAAACAATATGTGTGACACTAAGAAAAATCTCTTTCTAGAACCTTGAAAGCTTTGGGATTATTGAGAAATTCGTAAACTCAGATTACTTGAATTGTGTCAAATGTTCAGACCCAATAGCTTTAAATAGAAAATAGATATAACAGCATGTAATCGATTAATATGTAACGGTAATCAATTATTTTAACTACTGTAATCGATTAATTTGCCAAATAATCGATTAAATTGTTCTTGAGCCAACTTGGAAAAATTTTATGAACAATGTAATCAATTAAATCGAGATGTAATTGATTAAGGCAGCCAGTCTTACTTTTAAAATAAGCCTATGTAATCGGTTACGATTAGTGGTAATCGATTAAGGCAGTCCAACATGATTTTTGTTTTTGTACTGAGTAATCGATTACGACTTTCTTGTAATTGATTAAATTGTTCTTCATGGATTTTTAATAGATTACACAAGCTGGTAATCAATTAAAGCAGTGCACAAATGTTTTTCCAAAAATTTAAGCCATGAGAAAACTTCTTTCTTAATGCAAACATGTAACCTTATATGCTTTTCTTAATTCATGAATGCATGGATGTGATTATGCTTATGCAATGCAAGGATCACAAGATAACCCTCTTGAACAACTTAACAAATTACAAATGTCTTCAATTGATAGGCATGTAAAAAACTAAAATCCTTTAAAGCAAAGGGCTTCATTTTTTACTTGATCTTCTTCCCAGCTCCCCCTATATCCAATAGTCTTACCATCAAAATATCTCCCTCTTCTAGATGAAGAAAACAATCATCCTCACCTTCACTAGAGGAACTATGAGAACTCCTAGATGCCTCACTATCCACCTCTCCTTTCTCCAACACAATCATGGTCCTCTTGTTAGGGCATTGGGATGCAATATGACCCTTACCTAAACATTTAAAGCATTTAATGGAACTAAATTTATTGGAAGGAATTTGAGTAGGAGAAGTTGGATTACCTCTTGAAGACTTTCGTTCAATATGTTGGGAAAAAGAACCCTCTTTCTTGGAAGTGTCCTTATCCTTCCAAGATGAATGACCATATGAAGACTTCTTGTAGGCTTATTTTCTCTTGAATTTTTGCTCCACTTTCATAGCCCTATGTATAATTTCATCCATGATGTTGTAGGTTTGAAGCTCTACAACAACTTGAATGTCCCTATTTAAGCCATTCAAAAATTTAGCCATTGTAGCCTCATTAGTCTCCTCAATGATTGTTCTTATCAAAGAAATCTCCATGTCCTTGTAATAGTCATCAACGAGTATACTTCCTTGATAGAGTCTTTGTAATTTGTTATGCAAATCCCTTATATATTGAGGTGGGACAAATCTCTCCCTCATGATTTCTTTCATTATGAACCATGTGTCCGGTCGATGTCTCCTCAATCTTCTTCTTTCCATTTGCACTTGAGTCCACTAAGCCATGGCATACCCCTCAAATTCTAAGCTAGCCAACTTCATTTTCTATTCTTCATTAAAATTGTGACAATTGAAAACTTGGTCGAATTTTATCTCCCAATCAAGGTAAGCCTCAGGGTCATTAGTACCTTTGAACTTGGGAAGTTTGAATTTCACATCTTCCATTCCATCCCTATTCCTCCTATGCCTATTCCTTCTATCATCTTCATAGCCATCATCAATCCCTTGAGAAGAATGAGGTGACCTATTATGTCTCATTCTCTCCATGTCCTCCATTCTTCCACTAAACTCTTGAATACTTCTTTTTATCTCATCAAATCTAGCTCTCATCCTCCTTTAAACATTTCTTTGCAACTTATCTATTTGCTTAGTCAAAGAAGCCATTAGTTTAGCTGTTCTAGGTGAAGGCAGATCACTATCGCTATCGGACATCATTGCTACAAGAAAAAGGTTAGTAAAACAAAACAATAATTGACCATACCACTTACTAAGTGTTTACACTCTTCAACACTCATGTTTCACACTTGTAAGACTTTTTCTATAAGGTTCACTCTTGTCTTTTTTCACTAACTCTTCTTCAACTCTTGAAATCAACCAAAGATTCCAATTCAATGAATATCCAAAGTGAAAGATGAAACAAATCCAAAGTCAACTTAAGAGGTCAAGGAAGAAATAAAACTCTAACACAAAACCTTGGAAATTTAGAAGACAAGCAATAAAAGCTCAACAAGAAAAGCACAACTCAAAAGGAAAGTCAAAGAAAGACAATTGTGAAGATAAATATTTTTTTGGCTAAATATAAACTACTGTAATTATGTAAAAAGACAGTGCTATAAAGCAACAATAAACACACACTAAGAGAGAGGGCTATTAAAAAAAATGGCTGTCAACTTTTTTTATACTTGGGTCCTCAGTTTTTGATATTTTCATTTTGACCCTAATATATTTTTTAATAATTGCCTTTTGGTCCTTTGTATTTTCTGCTTTAGGACCATAAACTTTTGATATTTGCACAAATGCCCCAATGCTCTCTAAACAATATTGTTATGGATCAAACTCACCAATTTTTTAGCAGTGCTATGAGTTACATGAAGAACACGAAGAACAACCCATATTCAAAACAACTCCGAATTCAACAAAAAGATAGGGGAATTGAAGGCAATTGCAAGATAAACTCAAAAATCACACAAGAAACATACAATGAAACAACGAACAAGCAAGAATCATGAAATTTCAAGGTGCTCCAATTCAACTCCTTGTGTCTTCATTCTTGCCCTTGTTAACTAGTCCAACCATGATTCTCTTGGTCATCTCTTCTTGTAGAAGCTTGGCTTAGGATCTTGTCATTAGACCCATCAATTCATGGAGTGCTTCTAGAACTTTATGATCTTTGGATCGCATTAGGCTCCTAACCCACATATGTAACTTTTGACCGTTGGGATTGCGAAAATAACATATGAAGCGTGAGATAATAATTTTTCACAGAATTAGAAATTTTAAAATTGGGTAAACTCGCCCAGGCAAATTTTAGCAGACATTTTGGCTCGCCTGGACGAGTCAAGTCAGTTTTAAAAACATGCATCAACATGAAATCTTGATTTTTCATGCTTCCTTCTTCCCCAAACAGCACCCAAGTCCCCCACCATTCTCCTCCACCACCTACGATCACCGGTGACCACCACAAGCCGCCATTTCTTGTTGTTGGACCACCGCACAAAGAGGAACACTTTAATCGAAGATGAATCTTCAAATCTAAACTCGAGGATTCGGTAGAGAATGGAGCCTTCAATCCTCCTTTCTTGGTTTCTTTGAGGTAACCATGGTTTCCTTGTATTCCCTAAGCTAGTTTAAAGCCTCTCTTGATATCTCTTATGATTCGAGTACCGTTATTGGTTATTTTTATACTTCCTTTGAAAACCTTTTGAAAACGAGACGTTGTAAAAGTTTCCTTTTTATAATATTGATGTCATTTTTGTGACCTTCGTTGAGCCTCGGTCTCATTGGTGTGATCGGAATTTCAAAATGATGTCCTTTTGATGTGGACTCCCAAAACACCATTTTAGCCCCTTTTTGATTTGAGTGAGTATTTGACCCCAAATGTTAATATTGATCTTACCTTGGAAATCTATACTAAATTGTCTTCAATTTGGTATATAGAGCTTTGCGTTTGAACGAAAACACACGTATTAAAGGATCTCAAAACAACACTACGAGATTTTAACAGGAGAACTGCTAGTCAAGTAAGGGGAGTTTATTATTTAGTTATAGTTTTGGTACCATGGTTGGGGGCAAAGAAGTCCAACTATGAGGATATTTGTATGTCCCTGTTGTGTGCTGATTTTCAAATAAAAAACATACTATGTTTTAAACTAATGGGATGCGATACATTTATTATTGATGTATGTTTGTTCCTGTTGTGTGCTCACTTTCAAGAAAAACTATGTTTTTAACTAATGGGATGCGATGAATTTTCTTATTGATGGATAAAATTGTGAATGATGTTGTTGTACTGATTGAATTTTTTGGAAAAGTCTTAATTACAGAGGAAACTCTGCCCAAAATTTTATAATAATTTATTTTTTTACCAAATTTTTAAATGGGCATAAGAGTTTGTTTTCTATACTGTAGTCCTTCTCTTTAATTTAGAATTTTCCTAAATTACCAGTCTCGTAATAATATGGATTGTGAATGAATGAGGTTCGTATTGTTTGAAGACCTGGGGAATATGAATCTTAGGCATATGGTATATAGATGTGAAATGTCATTGTTTGTGATGCTGATGATGATATTGAAATGAAATTATGTTGATGATTATATTAATATGAGATGATATTGATGATTATGACGATGATGTTGAAATGAGATAATGTTGATGTGGTTGATGATGTTGAATATTGATGTTTATGATTATGATTATGATATTGAAATAAAATGATTTTGATGACATGGAGATGACATGATGTTGATGTTGATAACGATATTGATGAGAGATAATGTTGATGTGAACAATGTCATTGTGTGATGTGGATATACATGGATACCCATGGGGGTGTATGACTGGTTATCCTTGCGAGGAAGGATTTGTTCCTAGCCAGGTCATGCATTGATGGTGCCCATGGTTGTATGCTGTGTATGTACACGTGGGATGTAGTGACAGGTTGGTTATCCTTGCAGGGAAGATTTGTTCCTAACCACAGTCAGTGCATCGGTGAGCCCATATTAGTATGTTTGTGTATGTACATGGGGGGTGCATGACTGGTTATCCTTGCGGGGAAGGATTTGTTCCTACCCAGGTTATGCATTGATGGTGCCCATGTTTCATACTTCATATTGCATTGATGGAAATAGAATGAAGGCATATGTGTACCTGTGGGTTTCTATGGGCTAAATGTTGGATATAGGGGGAGCAACAAGAAGATGAAGCTCGTACCTTAAAAGAAAGTTTTGAGCTTTTCACATGACTTGAAGATTGTAATTCAAATTAAGTGTATGAGAGGCCAATCTTTTGATCCTTGCATTACATGCGCATAATCATTAACATGCTTACATGTTTTCATTAAAGTATCAAAGCTATTCATGTTTTAAAAGAAATCAATAAGTCATCATTAATGTTTTTGGAAAAATGTAATCTTACTGCTTTAATCGATTACATAGTGTTTTAATCGATTATTTGCTTCGTTTTAAATCTGGAAAAGCCATGAAGAAGATTTTAATCGATTACATGACTCTTGTAATCGATTACATAGTAAAAACAAAAGCATGCCTCACTGCTTTAATCGATTACCACATATTGTAATCGATCACACAAGCTTGTTTCACATTGAACTTCACTGCTTGAATCGATTACAGCTCGGTTTAATCGATTATTCTGTTCGTTGTAAAACCCAGGATGAAGCTATGAACACTTTAATCGATTATATGACAATTTAATCGATTACATAAGCCATTTTAATCGATTATTTGGTGCGTTGTAATCGATTACAGTCTATTACAAAAAGCTGTTATAAATAGAATGAAGGCTTGTTTGTTTTTCTAACTTGAACACTTCGAATTTTTTGAATATACACAAGCCTTCTCAAAGTTAGAAAGTGATTTTCTGGGTTAACTAAGTTCTTGTCCCACTCTTTAATCTTCATGGGCATTGAATGATTTATTGGGCAAGAGTTTTCAAAGAAGTTTTGGAGAGTATGTTTTGAAATCTATTTCTGCATTTCAACTTTGATTGGTAAACCATATGCATCTACATTCATTAGATCATCAAGTTGTTTCTCTCCAGTATCTCTGGTTGTAAATTCATTTTTGTATTTTTGGTTATTTGAAGCTATTGTAAAGAGTTATTTGAAGCTTGTGCTAGAGTAGGGTTCTCTAGGGGAAGAACAGAGTAGTGTTCTGTGGTTCTTGATCACAAGGAGTCTAATAGGGTTTTAGATTTCTATTCTTTATCTAGGTTTGATAAAGGGTGATTGTTGTAAAGCTTGTAAGAACTTAAATTTATAATAATGGAACTCTAATATAGTGTGGATTAGAAGAAACTGGATGTAGCTTCTCTTGAGAAGTGAACCAGTATAAATTCTTGTGTTGATTTTCTATTCCTAAATCTCTACTAGTTATCTTGTTCATTTGTTCTTGGTATTATTATCATTACTAAACAAGTCCTATTTTAAGCAATTAATTTCTTTGGCTGAGTGGTTTGATTGATTAGAAGCATTCTTGGTTTAAAAGTGATTAAGATCCTTTAACTCTAATTTTTAAATAAATTTTAAAAGGCCAAGTTTAAACCAATTTACCCCCCTTGGTTATTGCGGGTATTCCTATTGTTTTCACTAAAAACATAGGTACTAAGGGGCCATCAGGTTTGGAATTCCTGTGTGCCACTGGTTGATCATCGTGGGGGGGGGATGGCCAGTGCACGACAAGGTGACCCTGATAGGCTATGAATCATTTTCTTAGAGAGGCTATTTCCATGAGTATGTTACCACATTGCATGGTGAGAGTTAAATTAGGAGCATGCATTGATATGCTTCTAGCATATATTAGTTTTTAGGGTATTTAGATATATAAATTGTTAATAAATAGTTAAAATAGTATTAAAAATAGTTATGTTTTGAATTAATAGAATTTGATAATGTTTTTGTGAATATTTTGTTTTTAGGAACCCAAAGCAAGGAGAAAAGCTGCAAAAGAACCAACATTGGTCATTCGAACATCCCGCGCGATCCACGCGATCAGCGCCACAACTTAAAATGCGCAATGGATTCGAATCATCCACGCGATCAGCGCCATAAACTCGCTGAGACCTGAATTTTGGTGATTTTGGGCACCTATAAAAGGAAAAAGCAGGGTTTTCTGGGAGAGCTCGATTTTGGTGAAGAACAGAGTTTCCAAAAGGGGATTAAGCAAGAGAATCAAGGGGGAAAGCTTCTAAGGCAAGATTGGGCTCAATTGGAAGATTGGGAACATCATCCTTGGTTGTAATCTCTCTAATTCTTTGTAAATTTTCTTAGGATGCTATCATTAACGGTGAAACCCAGGGGTAATCTGATTATGAGTGGCTAAACCTTTGTATTGTGGTTGAAAGCAAAAACCTATGTGAACTCCTCTATGTTTTGATTGGTTTCTAATGAGAATTATGATAATTGCTTTGTTCTATTCTGCACTTCATTCTATTCTTCTTAATTTGAACTGGCCATTTTATTAAGTTGCTTAGGGCATTAATTCACAATAGGGATGTTGGGGTTTTAGTTCCGGAATTGCTTAGAACAACAATTGTTCATTACCTAGGAATAGGAATGCGTGGTTGCAGCACCATTATGTGGTTCAGCCCATGATACCTTGATGTATGTCTTAATGCTTGGTTTAAGAGGAATTCACTAAGGGATTAGGTCTTCTAATTTTACCAAAGGGCTAAATTACCTAAGGAATTATGAATTAGCTTAATTGTATGGAAATACATCAGCTGAGTAGTTAGAAATAATTCAAGTTAACAAATCCAATCAAACATAGGTGGTAGGGATCATAGGGGATTAAGATTAACCACAATTGTTCCAAAAATACTGCACTTGAACCATTTAAACTTTGCTTTATTTACATTAATTCTGCATTTATTTTCCTTGCATAATCACAACACAACACAAAATCAATTTCTCAGAAGGTTATTGTTCTTATTCCAATTTCTAAGCATTGAATTACGATAAATTGTCATCAATCCTGAGGAGATGATACTTTACTTACACACTTTATTACTTGATAACGATCGGTACACTTGTCGTAGTTCATATATATATATATATAAACACACACACGATCATGACCATATCATGCATCATTCTGAGCATAGTTGTTTTGATTTGTGGAATAAAGTGGATGACTGGTTTGTTGAGTGTGTATTGAATGGATGAATTCTTAAGGTTGAGTGTGGTTGTTATCGTTGTGTTCTTTTCTAATTATTGTCACTTGATACTTGTTGTTTATGTATAATAAACTCACCCTTGCATTTGTTTTGTACTGTGTGGTTGGTACCTTTGATGATCGCGAACCTTCATTCGTGGGAGCAATGAGTAGCAGTAGGTGATCTTGGAGGGAGATCTTCTTTTTGGTTGGAGCCACCGAACCGACGTGATAACGTTGGAACTCTTTTTGGAAAAGAGTTGTGTTTTGTTAATCAACTCTTTCTTTGTTAGTCCCTTGATTCTTGTTGGTCATGTAATTCCATACATAAATATTTGTAAATACAACTAGATTATGTTCTGACATGTGAATGATATGTAATGTTTTAAATGTACATCCATGAGTATCCATTTATGTATTTGTTTCGTTGTATGATAATTGTATTATCATAAAAAATTTACTACCATTTTCATAATCAAATTAATGGATTTTTTATTAAAATTTGAAATTTACATTATTAGAGTTAGTGATATCGTAACCACGAGGTAGGTCATTACAAAGCCCATCTCAGAATACAAATCACAAGCTTCCGCTACAAGTTTATCCTTGCACAAGCTATCAATTAATGTATTATACATCACCACACTGGGCTTAATAAGTCTGCATTCAATCTTTCTCAACAAACTTATGGCAGCCTTTGTTTCTCTAGTTTTACATGAACCATTGATCAATGTAGCATAACTTATTTGGTCCAACTGAAACCCTTGAGCTAGGACATCATCATGGAAGTGCAAAGCTTTCTTAACCCCACCATTAAGGTAGAGACTTTTCATGAGTGTATTCAAGGTAATTGTGTTTGGAACATAAACCCTCTTGAGAATGATAGCCAATACAGAAAAAGCAAAGGTCATATGATCCAGGTGGCAAAAACAGTTGATCAAAATGTTGAAAGTGGGAAGGTTTGACCTAATCCCCTTGAATTCAAATTGTTTGAAAAGGGAAATAGCAGTGGGGTGTTGTTTCTTCTTGACAAGGGATCCTAAAATCTTGTTAAATTAGATAATGAGTGGGAAAGGACACATGAGAAGCATGTGATTGAATAAGGAAACGATATTGTTGTGATTGTGAGGGTGAGGATGAGACAGATAGTGGAGCATTGCATTTGCACTTGTAGAATGATGATGATAAGAAAGAAGAAAATGTGGTAACACAAACCTAGATCTTAGTATTGATGAAGACATTGCTTCTAAAATGAAAGGAGCTCTGTTACTGCATAAAAATAAGAAACCTTTGCCTCGAAGGATGAACCTTTAGGTTTGTGGCGTTGTTCGCAAGTGTGAGAAGAGGATGTTAACTAAGCAGTGGCACAATCTTGACCAAGAATGAACCTTTGTGTTTGGAGCGTCCTTCCAGACCTACTCTCCTCTCACACTAACCAAGTGCAGCATATTGCATATGATATTTTTCTTTATTATAGAGGGAGACCTATTGCTGCAATATTTTAAGAGCTTCAAGTTTACAATGCAAGCTACTCCAAAGGAAAAGGGAAGCATAGTGCATTGGGTCTTGGAAATATGAGAAACAAAAAGACCACTCTCATGACCCTCACACCATATTGCAATTGATAGTTGAGGAGATTACACAAGTTGATGCTTACCTTACTATAAGGACCATAATTAAATCAATTTCAATATAGCTTATCTCCTATGTTATTGCTATACTAGAAATAAAACTAATTGATGTCTTTTGGGGCATAGTTGCCCCTTAATGCCATCGATTATATATGTATGTTAAAAGCTTAATAAATTGTGTCAGCCACAACTAGGCGTGAGCTAGTTCGTAGGTACATACCTTGTGTTGTATTATTCGTGTACTGTGTGACACTGTGATGGTGTGTTCTTGTCACGTATGGGATTTCATGATGAAAGTCATTGGCATTGGTTATAACTTATCAAATTATGTTTAGTTTGAAATCCTTTACTTGTCATCTAGTATCTTTACGAAATAGTCAGTTAATACACACCTATTGTAAGTCCTCTCTTGACCAAGATTGTCACGACATATCCCATGACGGATTCAGAACATTTTAAGTGTGGGAACAAGCTCAAATATATATAAATTAGTGGGTACAAAATTTATATTATAACTTATTTTTAACTAATTTTTGAATTATAAAATAATTTATAACCAAACTTACATGTTATACTAAGAAAAAATAAAAATTTAATGGAGGCATTTGTCTCCTTCCTCTAGCAACTAGATCTGTCCCTGAACATATCCATGACTATGATTAATGCATTGATTAATAATCATAGTTAATAGAGAAAATTGGAACCTTCTCAGAACACAGAAACTCAAAAGTGATGGAAATTCTTCTATGTGAGAACATATTAGATGGGACCTAATCTGCCGAAGATTGGAAGAGCTTAATGTGGGACTTTTTTTTATCAAAATAGTTTTTTTTAGTTTGTTAAACAAAATATTAAAATGTGTGTTTTGCAAAATTAATTAGTTATTTGGAGTGATTTTTGTCACATACACTACTACAAAAGTTGTATTCTACGACCCGTATTCTAAGACATTGTAATAAAATCGTCTTAGAATGACAGGCAATGGAAATTTCATAAATAAATTGTTATTTTCGAAGACGGTTATAGCACAACCGACTTAGAATAGTTAAAATGACGTCGTTTTTTTAGCGAAAATCGTCTTTGATTTTTTATATTCAAAGATGGTTCCTGAAAACCGTCTTTGCATTAAAGGTCATTTTAAATCCCTAAAATTCCTCTTTTGTACTTTCTGTCTCAAACACAACAACTCTTCACAGCCTTCCTGACCCCGTACATGCTCCGTCAGCCATTGTTGTTGGTTCCCTTCGTTGGCTCCCTCAGTCCTTGGTGGCTGCCGCTTCTCCTTCTTAACGTGTTCTCCTCACGTCTTCGTCTTTCGCAAAACCAAGTTTGAAATCATTATCTTCTTTTGGTTTAGGGGTTTGAGATTTCGAGGGTTGGGATTTTTGTTTATTTATTTTTTTTATTTCGTGTTTAGGGGTTCAACAGCATAATCGTTTCATTCACATTGGGTGTGTTTGGGTTTGTGAGGCCACCAAAGAGAAAGAAAGAAAGAGAGACAACAAACAGAACAAAGACAAAAGAATCAAAGTGCTTCGTATATAAGTCATTAAATGGCTTATATTTCTTTCTTGGTTGGACCTTAAAAATAAAAAGAAAGGGGAAATTGGTGGGTGGAGGAGGCTTCTTTGGAGTGACTTGATCATTTCATAAGAGAGAGGCTTCCATGTTCATTATAGCCATGCCAGAATCCAATGATTCTGTTTCCGTCGACATGGAGAAGATCTATATAACACCCCAAAAATTTAAAGAATCATGGACAATTACTACAAGTAAAATGTTAATAAAAAGACAGTAGAAAATTTTAGGGCAAAATAATTCTGGAAATGACCAAGGTATCACCAAGGTATCCTTAAGAAAAATTACCAAAATATCCTTGGACAATTTCCCAAATGACAGTTAGGTCCCTAGGGCAAATGACTAAAATGTCCCTGAACATTTGCTCAAATGACCAAAATACCTTTATAGCTCTGATAAGGTCATATCAACCTCAGTAAGATCATGGAAACCTGATAAAAGTCTAGTAAGCTTTTAGATAGAAAATTATTGACATTCCTAGTGAAGAAAAACTATGGAATGAAATATTTAGAAATTTTAAGAGACAAAAGAATGGAATATAGACCAATCTGAGTTCTATAAAAGCACAGAAAAAGGAAAGATGTAATCTGGGAATTTTTACTCTTAATTATGAAACGAAGTACTAAATAAATAGTCTAGATCTTTTACTAAATTAAAAACAGAATGAACCAATAGAAATTTAGAAAAAGTTATTAGAAGGAAATTAGGAAACAATGATGGTTTAAGGAAATTTTTATTGAAGAAAATTCCCTCTTGACTTATTTGGACACAGAGAAAGTTATAGTTATTATTTCAAAAATCCCAACGGTCAAAAATTAGATATATGAGTGAGGATTATACCATTAAAATTTTAAGAAGATCTAACGGTTAATGAGTTCGGAATGAAAATTTTTGTAACACGGGTTTTTGGCAGAATTTTTAGACTAAGATTAAAACTATTCCACGGTTTTGAAGCAAATGGAACACCCCAAGGCTGAGTAATTTCACGTGAAAAACCAGCTGAAAGTAGAAAGGAGTAGAATAGTCTTGAACTAGGACACATGTGTGGTGAGAAAGTATTAGCCAATGGGAAGAAGACAACCAAAAAGCAAGGCAATAAATAGCTTGAGATATTTTCACTTAAAGGCTAAGTAACTAAGCATATAAAAGGGTTGGGGGAGCTGATTTGCACGACCAAAAACATCTCACTTTCAGCCATCCCTTTCACTTATTCCTTCCACTTAAAATACAAAGCAAAACCAAGGATTCTACCCCTAAGTAACTCACGTAAAGAAGGCTAGAAGATTGGAAACCAAGTGGCTGAAATTTTAACAAGGGAAGCCAAGGTATGGGAAGTATTTTAATGAACATGACTTAGATAATTGATTAGGTTAATTTGGTATTCAATTATTTGAGATTTAGCCATGTTCTTCCTTGCTTAAATAAGGTTAAAAGTTAGGCATACCAAGTGTTTGTTAAAAGTCCTCAATAAATTAGGATAGTCTATATTCTATAATTGGATTATCTAAATTAATCTAATCAAAAATGGTTATCCAAAATAATTAATCCTACTTTGTAGACATAGAATTACACCATTATAATTAAAGTTTAATGATGTTACATGTATGATTTGGTTGTTGTATATTGCTGTAAAATTAATATTGCTGTATGTTATTTTATGATGCTGTAGATTAATTTATTTAGTTGTTGTATATTGATTTAATGTTGTTGTATTTGGATTTATGTTGCTGAAAATTAATAATTCTGTATGCTGTTGTTGCTGTATGTTGATTAAGTTGTATGTTGCTGTTGTTGTATGATTAAGTGGTAGGTTGCTGTAAAGTAATAATTCTGTATACTGTTGTTGCTGTTATCATTCCAGATTGCTGTATTTAATTGATATTGTAGTATGCTGTATATATATTGTTGTATGTAAATACGTTGCTGTATTACATTTATGAAGCTGTATCATACTTTATATAAATTGCCGTATTGTATTTAATTGCCGTAACGTATTTTATTTAGTTGCTGTAATGTATTTAATTGCTGTATGTGTTATTGGATTGCTGTATTTAAATAAGTTGCTGTATTGTATTAATGTAACTATATAAATTGAAGTAGCGGTATGATATTCACTTGATGTAGAAGTATTTGTTGAGATTCTGTAATAAAGATGATTTAAAAGTGAGTTGCTGGTTATTTTGTGTTCCACTGAAGAGGGTGGAACTATATGATATGAATTCCACTGGAGTGGGTGGAATGAGTTGATATGAAAATTGAAACAAATGATAAAAGAAGATAAATGAAAAATAAAACCAGCCATTACATACATTATTTGCATTTATCCCCTCAGAGAGGAGGGAGGTCTCACTGGAGTGGGTGGGACTGTTCCACTGGAGTGGGTGGAACTGTTGTATGGTACCTTTTATCCCCTCAGAGTGGAGGGAGGTCTCACTGGAGTGGGTGGGACTGTCTCACTGGAGTGGGTGGGACTGGTTTCACTGGAGTGGGTGAAACTATAATGATTTTGGTACCTTTTATTAGGCCTCTGAGATCTCAGTCATGCATCATGATAATAAAGAAAGCATGCATCATTCATCAGGCATCTGTCTTATAATTAATATTTAGTTTTGATTATTTATCTGGTTTTACTAATTGGTCTTATAATTATTTGGTTTGATTATTTAATTCTGTTTATTAAAATACTTACCCATATTTTGTGTCTATGGTTTGACACCTGTGATGACCCCAATCTATTTGGGTGAGCA
>QARZ01000577.1:38358-78432 GCA_013407115.1 Glycine latifolia
CTTATCCTAAAATTATACTAAAAACTAGATGTGTTTGCAACACATCAGAAACTCTACAGAAACAGACCAGGGATTGCTTCCTTCGTCATGTCTTATATTGATCTCTTGCTCTACATAATGATTAGCTAGTTTCTCCAAAGGATTGGATGTAATCTTCGTACCCTTATGTATCTCTTTTGATATTTGATATATGTATGAATATTTTCTACTCATTATTGGTAAATTCATTATGTTCGTAATGTTTGATTCTACTTGATCACTAGTTTCATGAAATTGGATTCTAAATTTGACTAGAAAATACTTTTAGAATCTGAACTGAATGATTTTACTCTTTATGTTACGTTGCTAGGAATAGAGCATAACATTTTGATTGCAAATAGCACAAGATTATGATTGTAATGCTAGGTTATTTACTTCATATGCGAGTGATCGACATTTAGTAAATATCCCTAGGATTCTCGAATGCAAGGGAATGATTCGGGGTGAATTAATGTGTGCATCAGTAATGTTAGAAAATGATTCATATAGGTTAATGTTAATTGGATACTGAGGATATGAACGATCCTACGTTCTCTTAAATTCATTTACTAGTTTTCGTAATTTTCCATATTTTTGACGCACAAATCCTTATTTCTGTTATTTCTGTAAACCCATGAAATCTTGATTATATTTGTTGTATATAACTATTAAACTGTTAATTTTTATCTGAAAAAACTGAGTAACTCAAGTCCTTGTGGAGACGATCTCTTATAAATTATGTAACCTGCGATGACATTGGTATGCTTGCCAATAATCTAACAAATGTTTTCAATGAATTAAAGGAAAAGTTGACAAATGTACCCATTCTTGCTCTTCCAAAATTTGCAAAATCTTTTGAAATTGAATGTCCCAAGCCAGGATAAAGGAGGAGGGTTGGTGTCTGGAGTTGCAAATCGGCCATAAAAAACCATCTATTTTTATGTAATGAACCTTTATGATATTTCGTTGGGGTGTACTGTTCATAGTGACACGTTAGATCGGGCCCCGAGTGTATCGAAAAATGACCTAAGGTCCTTGCCACAAGCCCTACATCGATCCCGAGATGTAGTGATAAGTGAGCTAGGATCCATGCCAAAAGGCAAGGCGCCAGGTCTTCACCCGGATTTGGTGACAAAAAGGCAAGGGTCCCGACATGCAGATGGGCAAGCATGGCGGGCAAACACCGTCTAGGGGTTTAGGATGTGGGAAGCTGGAACATAAGAACTTTAACGGGTAAATTGAGGGAGTTAGCAAATGTTTTTGCCAGAAGGAAAGTGAATATTGTTTGCTTGCAAGAAACTAAGTGGGTTGGAGAAAAGGCCAAGGAAGTGGAGGGCACCAGTTTCAAGTTGTGGTATATAGGTACAACCAAGAGTCGCAATGGGGTTGGAATTATGATCAATAAAAGTTTCAGAGATAAAGTCATTGATGTCAAAAGGAAAGGCGACAAGATTATGATGATTAAGCTTGTAGTGGGGGATCTAATTTTAAATATCCTTTGTGTGTATGTAGCTCAAGTTGGACTACTATTAGATGAAAAGAACTAACTTTGGGAAGACTCTGTGGAGGTTCTGAGAGGGATCACACGAGGGGAGAAGATTTTCCTAGGAGGAGATCTAAATGGGCATGTTGGTAAAAACAGTGGAGATTTTGATAGAATTCATGGTGGTTTTGGCTATAGGACAACAAATGAGACTGGAGAAGATGTCTTGAACATTGCACTAGCCTATGATTTGATGCTAGAGAACACTTTTTTCCAGAAAAGGGAGTCTCATCTTATCACGTATCATAGTGGCCAAAATTGTAGTCAAATTGATTTCTTTATGGCTAGACAGGAAGATAGAAATTTGTGTATTGACAGCAAGGTCTACCTTGGAGAATGTGTAGCGACACAACATAAGTTGGTAGTTCTAGAGGTTTGGTTCAACAAAGTTCTTAAGTTGAGAAAAAAGGCTCAAAACCCAAGGATAAGATGGTGGAAGCTAAAGGAGGAGAAACAAATAGAGTTTAAGGAAAACATGTTGCGTGAAGGACCGTGAGAGTGTATTGGAGAAGCTAATGAAATATGGAATAAGATGGATATGTGTGTTCCAAATGTGGGAAGGAGGGTGCTAGGTGAAAGCAAAGGAAACAAAGTTCTTACAAAGGAAACATGGTGGTGGAATCGAGAGGTGCAAGAGGCTATTAAACAGAAGAAGGAATGCTTTAGATCTTTGCATAAATGTCCCAATGATGAGAATTTGCAAAAGTTTAGAGTAGCGAGGAAAAATAAAAAGAGAGCAGTGCGAGAAGCTAGAAGCAAAGTTTTTGACGATTTGTATAAAATTCTTGGGAGCAAGGATTAGGAGAAAGGTATTTACAAACTTGCAAAAATGAGGGATAAGAAGAGTAAAGACCTCACTCAAGTTAGATGTATCAAGGATGAAAATAAAAAACTTTTGGTAAGATATGAAGATGTAAGTGAAAGATGGCTAAACTACTTTAACAAACTTTTTAATGGGAATGGCGACAAGAGTGAGGTAGATTTGGACGACATTTTTGTTGATCTGAATAGAAGATTTGTGTGCAGAATTAATGCACATGAAGTTAAGAAGGCTTTAAAGAGGATGAAGAATAATAAAGATTTGGAACCTGATGACGTCCCTATTGAAGGGTGGAGAGGCTTGGGAGATGTGGCAATAAAATGGTTGACCAATTGTTAGACTTTTGGCAAGCGTACCAATTGTCGTTGTAAGTTACAAAATTTATAAAAGTTCATCTCCACAAGGACTTGTGCTACTCAATTAATCCAAATAAAACTTAACAGTTGAATAGTTATGTACAACGAGTATGGTCGAAGTTTTTATGGTTTTACAGAAATAACGAAAGATAACTAAAAAGTACGAGAAACTAATAAAATGATTTTAATTAATTCAAGAAAAGCGTAGGATTGGGTTTCATCATTCATACCTTAGTATCCAATTAATATTACCATGTATAAATCATTTTCTATTATTACTGATGCACACATTAATTAACCTCGAATCAATCCCTTGCAATCGAGTTCTAAGGATATTTACCGAATATTGATCCCTCGCATACGAAGTAAATAACCCAGCATTACAATCATAATCGCGTGCTATTTGCAATCTAAACGTTATGCTCTATTCCTAGCAACGTAACGTAAAGAGTAAAATTGTTCAGTTCAAATTCTAAGAGTACTTCCCAGTTAAACATAGAATCCAATTTCATGAAACTAGTGATCAAGTAGAATCAAGCATTAAGAACGGAATAAAATTACCAATAATAAATAGAAAAGACTTATGCATAAATAAATATTAAAAGAGATACTTAAAAGTAGAAGATTACATCCAATCCTTAAGAGAAACTAACCAAGCATGAAGAGAACCTCCTTAAGAGAAGAATTATGAAGGGCCCCATCACCGCTTCTTTCCGGCAGAGTCTCCACACTAAATCTCACTTCTCTCCCTTTCCTAACCTACCTATACTAAAATTTAAAGAAGCTAAACTAAAGAAAAAAGCTTAGAAGAAGCAAGGAGGAGAAGAATGGAGGTTGAGAAGAATGTGTTTGGCCTTGGGGGGTGCTTGGGTATTTATAGGGGCTGGCCTGGTCGAGTTTGGTCGCCCAAGCGACCATTTTATGTGTGTTCCAGTCGCCCAAGCGAGTTAAGGCCCAAGTTGCACGTCCACTTGGCCACTTGGAGGCCCAATTGCAGGTGTAGCTCGCCCAAGCAAGCAAATTACACTAGATTCACTCACCCAAGAGAGTTAAATGCACCTTCTGGAGAATTCCTTTTGGGCCTTGAGCCTATTTTGCTTGGTGCACCTCCCAGGTTTGCTTTATGATCCCTATTTGCTTGCTTTTTGTTTTCGGAAGCCCCGGAAATCCTTGGAATCTATCAAAATACAAAACATGTTGGATTAATCTTCCGAAATATGACGAATGACATGTATACAAGCAATAGGAGCTATTTAACTAGGTTTAGGGTAAATTTATGATAAAAGCTTATGAAATCAAAGGATAAGTGCCTTTATTTAAAATATGATTTTAACTGAATTAGGGCACTTATCACCAATCTTTTTAATAGGATTCTTCAAACTAATAAGATGCCTAATGCTTGGAGGAAAAGTATGCTTGTGCTTATTTTCAAAAACAAGGGAGATATCCAGAATTTTTCAAACTATAGAGGCATCAAGCTCATGAGCCATACTATGAAGTTATGAGAGAGAGTTATCGAACATCGCCTAAGGAGGGAGACCATGATTTTCTTAAATCAATTTGGATTTATGCCAGAAAGATGTACCATGAAAGCTATTTTCTTGATGAGACAATTAATGGAAAGGTATATGGAAAAGAAGAAAGACTTATATATGGTGTTCATAGATCTTGAGAAAGCATATGATAGAGTCCCAAGATAAGTCCTATGGTGGACTCTTGAAAAAAGGTAGCATTAAAGTATGTTAAGGAAATCAAGGATATGTATGATGGGGCTACCACATGTGTGAAAACTTGTAATGGAACATCAAGGTATTTCCCTATTATGGTAGGTGTTCACCAAGGTTCAGCTCTTAGTCCTTATCTCTTTGCCTTAGTGATGGATGAATTAACGAAAGATATTCAAGAGGAAGTGTTGTGGTATATGCATTTTGTAGATGATATCGTGCTTATTGATGAGACTAAAGATGGTGTTAATAGAAAATTGGAATTGTGGAGAAACAGTTTGGAGTTTAAAGGATTAACGATAAGCAAAAGCAAGACGGAGTATATAAAGTGTGAGTTTTCGCGAGTAAGAGGTGGTGATCAAGACACAATGCATCTACTTGGTAAAGAGGTACCCAAGAAAGATTTTTTTAGATACTTGGGATCAATGTTGCAAAAAGGTGGTGAGATTGATGAGGATGTAAATCATAGAATCAGAACAGGGTGGATGAATTGGCGGAGTGCATCGGGGTTTTTGTGTGACCGCAAAATTCCCCTTAAGCTAAAAGGAAAATTCTATAGAATAGTTGTTAGACCGGCAATGCTATATGGAGTAGAATGCTGGCCAGCACATAGGCAACACAAGCATAAAATAGGGGTAGCAGAAATGAGGATGTTAAGGTGGATGTGTGGATATATGAAGATGGATATGATAAGAAATGAGGATATTCGATGAAAGGTATCAGTGGTACCAATATGTGAAAAGATGATGGAGTATAGATTGAGGTGGTTTTGGCACGTTATTAGATGGCCATTGGATGCTTCTATAAGAACAAGAGTTTGTTACCAAGAGCTTGACACAGAGAGAGGTAGAGGTCAACTGAAACTTATCTAGGGAAAAGTAGTTAAACAAGACCTAATGAAGTGGGATATCGATTAGCGGATGATATGTCTTAGGATAGAGTGGAGAAAAGCTATAAGCTTTGTAGAGGGTTAAACCCATTAGTAGTTCTATGTTCCAGTCATTCCCTTGTTTTAGTTCTTTTCCTCTTCTTTTCTCCCTTCTTCCTTTCACCCTTCTTTTATTCTAGCTTATTTTTCTCTCTTGTGTCTTATTTTCACTTTTCTCCCCTCTCCCTTTCTTTTTATTTTTCTCATTTCTGATATATCATTGGGTTCATTTACCACCAACCCCAATTAACTTGGGTTAAAGGTGCTGTTGATGATGTTGATGTTTTGAAATTAAATGTGATGCATCCAATGTTGGCATAGGTGCTGTTTTGTTACAAGAAGGTCACGCAATTGCTTATTTTAGTGAGAAACTTAAGGGTGTTATATTGAATTATTCCACCCATGACAAGGAACTCTATGCACTTATTAGAGCTTTGGTTAGTTGTGACATTCAAGTTCATACTCAAGAAGCTTACCAAATAGTGCAGCCATGGACATTTTGGATAGATCTTTTGATTCTTTGATTGTTGTCACCTTTGGTTGCCATGGTCTTTGAGACACTTTATGATTTTGATATTCAACTCTTCAACATCAAAGATCTTTCCAAGACCAAGAAGATGATTTACTATGTGAGTGAATCTTGTTTGAAGCTTAGATATGTTTTCTGTGGGATTCATCTTGAACATTTCATACTCATATATTAAGGCATGCTTCCTTGATCTTCTTACTTCATCTGTACCTTCATGAGTTATCTCCAACATCTCCCACATCTCCTTTGCACTTTTGCACCTACCTGTTCTAAAGAATTCATCAGAAGAAAGTGTAGAAGTAATCATATTCTTAGCTTTAAAATCATATTAAACAACTCTTTTTTCAGCATATGTCATTTCATCTCATTCTTTGGGAATCATATCGTTACCGACAATTTTTATAGGAATCATATGACCTTTTTCTATTGCATTCCAAGCACCTGAGTCATTTGATTGAATAAACATTTTCATTATATTTTTCCAAAAATGGAAGTGTTCTCCTTCAAACATTGGATGACGATTGAGGGAGGCACCCTCCTTGAAGGTAATTTGTGTGGTATTCATTTTCTTTTTAAAGAAAGATAGTGATCTTGAATAACACTTAAGAACCTGCTCTTGATACCAATTGAAAACAATAGGTATACCCACAATAACCAATAGGGGGTGAATTTGTTAAAACTTGGTCTTTTAATATTTTTTTATAAAATCAGAGTAAGGATCTTAATCACTTTTAAACCAAGAATGCTTTCAATCAAATCACTCAGCTCAAGAAATAAATAGCTCAAAACAGAACTTGTTGAGTAATAATAAAAATACCAAGAACAAATGAACAAGATGACTAATAGAGATTGAGAGAGAGAGAATTAATACTAAAATTTATACTGGTTCACTTCTCAAGAGAAGCTACATCCAGTTTCTTCTAATCAACACTAGATTAGAGTTCCACTATTATAAATTTCAGTTCTTACAAGCTTTATTACAAACACTCTTTATCAACACTAGATAAAGAAAAGAAATCTAAAATCCTATTAGACTTCTAGTGAACAAGAACCAAAGAACACTACTCTGTTCTTCCCTAGAGAACACTACTCTAGTACAAGTTTCAAAGAACAATTTACAATAGCACCAAATAACAAAAATTGCAAAAACGAATTTACAACCAAAGAGAATGGAGAGAAATAACCCGATGATCCAATGAATATGAATGCATATGGTTTATCAATCAGACTTGAATGAACAAAATGAATTTCAGAACATGCTCTCCTATTCTTCTTTGAAAACTCTTGCCCAAGAAATCATTCAATACCCATGAAGATTAAAGAGTGGGACAAGAGGTTAGTTAACCCAGAAAATCACTTTCTAACTTTGTGAAGGCTTGTGTGTATTTAGAAAATTCGAAGTATTCAGGTTAAATCTCAAGCCAAGCCTCACTCCTATTTATAACAACTTTTTGTAACTAATTGTAATCGATTAAATGCACAAATAATTGATTAAAAAGCCTTGTGTAATCGATTAAATTGCCACTTAATCGATTAAAGTGTTCATGCTGATTTCTGGGTTTGAACAACGATCGGAATAATCGATTAAACTGAGTTGTAATCGATTAAAGCAGTGAAGAATTGTTACAGAAGCAGCTTGTCTAATCGATTACAAATCATGGTAATCGATTAAAGCAGCAAACCATGTTTTTCTAAAAAGCCTTGTGTAATCAATTACAAGAACTACTAATCGATTAAATCAGTGAAACAAGCTTTTCTAAAAACCTTATGTAATCGATTACAAGAACTGGTAATCGATTAAAGCAGTAATGGATGTTTTTTCTTTTAACACTATGTAATCGATTACAAGAAATGGTAATCGATTAAATTGTTCTTCAATGCTTTTCCAGATTTAAAATCAAAGCAAATAATCGATTAAACCGTAGTGTAATCGATTAAAATAGTAAGATTTGCATTTTTCCAAAAATATTTCCTATTTAGTTCTTTTCAAAAATTGCTTTAATTCTTTGATGAAGACATTTAAGCATGTAAATGATTAAGTGCATGCAATGCAAGGATCAACAGATTGGCCTCTTCATGCACTTCAATTTGAATTGCATTCTTCAAGGCATTTGAAAAGCTCAAAACATTCTTCCAAGTCCTAAGCTTCAAACTTCCAGATGCTCCCCCTATATCCAACATACTTTGTATCTTTTCTCTCTTCAGAAAGCTTATGAAAATCCTTTGATATTTTGTGGTATATTTTTTAAAAAAATAGGCTTCATCTATTCATAGAAAATTGTTTTAACTGTCAGTAATCGATTAATTCATTAATGTAATCGATTAATTCACTTATGTAATCGATTAATTAACTCATGCAATCAATTAAAGTGTTCTTGAGCTTTCTGGAAAAATCTTATGAACAATGTAATTGATTAAATCGTAATGTAATCGATTATCATAGGAAATTTTTGTTTAAAAATGTTGCCAATTAATCGATTACCACCATGTTCGTAATTGAATATCACAGGAAATCCATTATGTGATTTTGTGTTGTGTAATCTTTTGCCATGATCTTGTAATCGATTAAAGTGTTCTTATATCTCAAGTAATAGATTACCACTTGCTGGTAATCGATTAAACTAGTAAGAAAACATTTTTCCAAAACTTAAAACATGGAACACTTGGATGTTTATGCAATTATGAAAACTTTATGTTTCAGAAAAACTTCTTCACAAAACTTATGCTTTTATGAAAACATGAATGAGCTTTATGCAATGGATCATAGGAAGTCTCACCTTTGACATACACAAATTACAACTACCAATCAATTGGATTGGAATGTAAAAAGCCTAAACACTTTACTGCCTAAGAGACGCAACTTCTTGATCCTCTTGAGCTCCCCCTGACTCTAACACGTTATGGATCATGGCGTCATTCATCATTATTTCTTAATCTTCTCCATTTTCTGTTTAAGTTTTCAAATAACAATTCATGGAGTCTTGAAGTTTGCAATCCGGAAACAATCCAATCCAAACATTCATGTCTTGGTAGTCATCACAAAGCGAAGTGACACCTGACATTCACAACTATACGATCATGATTGATGGGTTATGTAAGAAAAAAATGGTAGATGAAGCCGTGAATCTCTTTGAAGAAATGCAACACAAAAATATGATTCCTGATACAATAACTTATAGTTCTCTTATTGATGGTTTGTGCAAATCAAGGAGAATAGCTTTTGTTTGGGATCTTGTTGATGAGATGCATGATAAAGGTCAACTTGTCGATGTAATCGCTTATAATTCCTTAATAGATGTTTTATGCAAAAACAATCATCTTGACAGGGCAATTGCATTATTTAAGAAAATGAAGGATCGTGAATTCGGCCAAATATTTACACAAACACAATAATTATTGATGGAATGTGCAAGGGCGGGAGACTTAAGATTGCACAAAAAGGTTTTTCAGCATCTTTTGATTAAAGGCTATCATCTGAATGTTTGGACATGTAATGTTATCATCAATAGGCTTTGTAAAAAAGGCTTGTTTGATGAAGCATTGGTGTTGAAGTCAAAATTGGAAGGCAAAGGTTGAATGCCCGATGCTATAACTTTTGATGTAATTATTTGTGGTCTATTTGAAAAATGAGAATGATAAGGTAGAGAAACTTGTAAAAGATAGGAACACTTCACACTCAACCAAGAGGGGGGGTGAATTGGTTAGGCTTGGTAAATTAAAAATTTCCTTTAACAAACTCAGAGTTTCCCTTAGGATCTTTATCACTTTTGAAACTGTTAGACTTTTGGCAAGCGTACCAATTGTCGTTGTAAGTTACAAAATTTATAAAAGTTCGTCTCCATAGGGACTTGTGCTGCTCAGTTTATCCAAATAGAATTCAACAGTTAATAGTTATGTACAATGAGTATGGTCGAAGTTTTGATGATTTTACGGAAATAACGAAAGATTACGGAAGCTAATAAAACAATTTTAATTAATTAAAGAAAAGCGTAGGATTGGATTTCATCATTCATACCCTCGGTATCCAATTAAATATTACCATGTATAAATCATTTTCTATTATTATTGATGCACACTATGTTAACCTCGAATCGATTCCTAATCGAGTTCTAAAGATATTTACCAAATATCGATCCCTCGCATACAAAGTAAATATCTCAGCATTAAGAATTATAATCGCGTGCTTTTATGCAATCAAAACGGTATGCCCTATTCCTAGCGATCGTAACGTAATGAGTAAAATTATTCAGTTCAAATCCTAAGAGTACTTTCCAGTTAAACTTAGAATCTAATTTCATGAAACTAGTGATCAAGTAGAATCAAGCATTAAACATAGAATAAAATTACCAAGAAGGGATAGAAGAGATTAATGCATAAATAAATATTAAAAGAGAAACATAGGGATAGAAGATTACATCCAATCCTTAAGAGAAACTAACCAAGCATGGAGAGAACTTCCTTAAGAGAAGAATTGATGAAGGGCCCCATCACCGCTTCTTTCCGACAGAGTCTCCACACTAAATCTCACTTCTCTCACTTTCCTAACTAACTACCTATACTACTATTTACTACAAAAAACTAAGAAAAAGCCTAGAAGAAGCAAGGAGGAGAAGAGATTTGAGTTGAGAGGGATGTTGTGAGCCTTGGGGGTGCTTGGGTATTTATAGGGGGCTGATCTGCTCGTGTTTGGTCGCCCAAGCGACCATTTTATTCATGTTTCAGTCGCCCAAGAGAGTTAAGGGCCCAATTGCACGTCCACTTGGCCACTTGGAGGCCCATTTGCAGGTGCAGCTCGCCCAAGCGACCAATTTACACTATATTCACTCGCCCAAGCGAGTTAAAGCACCTTCTAGAGAATTCTTTTTGGGCCTTGGGCTTGATTTGCTTGATACACCTCCCAAGTTTGCTTTATGATCCCTATTTGCTTGCTTTTTGTTTCCGGAAGCCCCGAAAATCCTCGGAATCTATCAAAATACAAAACATGTTGGATTAATCTTCCGAAATATGATGAATGACATGTATACAAGCAATAGGAGCTATTTAACTAGGTTTAGGGTAAATTTATGATAAAAGCTTATGAAATCAAAGGATAAGTGCCTTTATTTAAAACATGATTTTAACTGAATTAGGGCACTTATCAGAAACCAAGAATACTTATTCAATCAAATGCTCAGCCCAAGGTATGCAATTGTTCAAGATTAAATTGATAAGCAAGGCAAGACAATCAATATATATGGAAAATAAGCAATCATGAATTTAAACACAAGACACAAGAGATTTATACTGGTTCACTTCAAACACTATGAAGCTACATCCAGTTTTCTTCCACTCAACACTAGAATGGAGTTCCACTATTGCAATTTTCAGTCTTACAAGTTATTACAAAGTCTCCCTTTATCAACCCTAGATAAAGTTCAAAAACCTAAAACCCTATTAGATTCTTAGAGACCAACCCACTGAGAACACTACTCAGCACACCCTTAGAGAAACCCCTTCTCTAGATTACATGCAAGAAACCCAATTACAATAGAAATTCAAATACAAATCAAAACAGAGTTACAAACACAAAGCTAAGGAAAGAAATCACCTGATGATCCAGTGAATGATAATGCATATGAATGAATGAATCAGGTTTAAAGGTGAACACAAAACTCAGAACAACTCATTCCTTAAGCTTTGAAAAGAACTTTCTTGCTTCAAGAATCAATCAATAACCCATAGATGTTTTAATGTAAGAAAGAACTCCCAGAACCCAGAAAACCCCAAGAAAGTATTTAGAATGCTTTGTTAGCTCAGAATTCGAAATTGACAAGTTACAAATCAAGCACAGTAAGGGTTCTATTTATAACAAACTTTTACAACTGTCAGTAATCGATTAAACGCTCCCAATAATCGATTATTTATCATATGTAATCGATTAAATAGCATATGTAATCGATTAATCAGTTTAATAAAATTCTGGGTATGGGCAACGAACTAAATAATCGATTATTCCGTCTTGTAACACAGTGAGCTTTTAAAAAACTTGAAGTTCAGAGTGTAGCTTGAAATACACTGTGTAATCGATTACCGTATTTTATAATCGATTAAGACAGACAGCTTCATAAAACTAGAAACAGCCAAATAAACTATGTAATCGATTACGGATTTTGGTAATTGATTATTGTATAAGAAATAGTCAAGCAGAGGCTTATAATGTAATCGATTACTGACATTGGTAATCGATTAAGGTAGTGGACTGAAGTTTTCTATTTGGCTTTTGTAATCGATTACAGTTTATTGGTAATCGATTAAAATGTTTATCAAGGCAGTTTTATATGTAGACTAAGGTAAAATAATCGATTAATCCGACATGTAATCGATTACCTTGTTCTTGAAGAGTTTTCCATAAAGAGCTAAGAACAAAGTAATCGATTATATGCTTAGGTAATCGATTAAAATAGTAGAAACTTGTATTTTTCCAAAAACCTTTGTTTCAAATCAAACTCTTAATCAAATTATCAAAGCCTTGTGAATTCTATAACTCTAATTGAAAATCTAAATGAATGATATGAATGCAATGCACTTGGATTACCAGAAATGCTTCTTCCTTTTACAATTAATCACACATTAATCTTCAAGTCTTCAAGGCATGTTGAAAGTTCAAAACCAAGCTTGATCTCTTGTCCATTCTTCTAGTGACTTCTTTGAAACCAACAAAACTTCTCCGAGAAATGATTTCTAGAGGCTTATTGTAAGAATAAAACTAGGTGAGATGATTAATGCTTTCCATTTATTTATTAATGAATAACTAGTTTGTTCATATCAACAAATAGTCAATTTTTCATTTTCTTGATTTATATAAAATTTCCATACCTTCTTCCATTCACTTATTTATACATACATGTACATATGACTCAACTCACTAATCTACTTATGGTATATATTTATGTTTTCCATTCCAATTTTGATTATTTTGCTTTCCATGTGGGCTTTGGGTGAAAATTTACAGCCAGTTTAGTTTGTTCTCTTATTTTACTAGAATATTTTTCTATCAATTTGAATTTTTTTAAGCTTTTCCAGTGCCTACTTCAATTTTTTTTTGTTATACTCTATGATTGATAGGATGAAAATTATACATTGTATATTGCTTTGACAACACCTTAAAGATGACACTGAAAATGATATGAATACTTCACACTTAACCAAGAGAGGGATGAATTGGTTAAACCATGGTATTTTAAAATTTCTTTAATCAAAATCAGAGTTTCAAGGATCTTTATCACTTTTCAATACCAAGAAATCTTATTCAATCAAGTAGCTCAGCTCCAAGGAATTCAATGAATCAAAACTGACTTTGTTGGTCAAGCAACTTAATAGCAATTAAAATGAAGAGGATAGAGATTGAGAATCAATACACAAACAATTTATACTGGTTCACTTCAAAACCATGAAGCTACATCCAATTTCTTCCAACCAACACTAGGTTAGAGTTCCACTATTTTAATTTTCAGTTCCTACAATCAATTACAATGTCTCCCTTTATCAACCCTAGATAAAGTGCAGAAATCTAAAACCCTATTAGATTCTAAGAGACAAGAACCTAATAACACTACTCAGTTCTTCCACCTAGAGAACCCCTTCTCTAGTTACAAGCAAGAACCCAATTACAATAGCCAAAATTACAAAGAAAATCAAAACGAAAAATTACAACCAGATTAAGGAGAGAAACAACCTGATGATCCAAAGTATGCAATGCAGAATGAAGTTACCATATCAAGTTGAATGATTAACAATAAGCACAGCTTTCCTTAATCTTGAAATGAATTCAAGCTCCAAGAATGACTTAAACACACATGATCAATGCATGATGGAGTAAGATACAATTAAACCCTTAGAAAACACTTTAGAATGCTCACAAGACTTTTTAAGCTTAGAAAATACGTATGGGTAATGTTCCACAAAGTTATCAAAGCAGCTGAGCATCAATCCTATTTATAACAGCTTTTCATAACTGCCTGTAATCGATTAAATCACCAATTTAATCAATTAAAACGCTTAAGTAATCGATTAAGTCACCACTTTAATCGATTAAACTGTTCATGAGTTTTTTGGGTTTGAGCAACGAGCAAATTAATCAATTAATACGAGTTGTAATCGATTATTCCAGTAGAACTGCATCTTATAAAAGCTTGTGTAATCGATTACGAGAAATGGTAATTGATTATTGCAGTGCAACATGTTTTTCTTGATGCATTATATAATCGATTACAATTCCTGGTAATCGATTATTCCAGTGCAACATGTTTTTCTCAAAACGTTGTGTAATCGATTATTCCAGTAGAACTATGTTTTCTAAAAGGCTTATGTAATCGATTACAAATAATGGTAATCGATTAAAGTGTTCATGAAAGCTTTCTAGTTTTGAAAATGAAGTAAATAATCGACTATTTTGTTAAGTAATCGATTATTACAGTGCACTTTGCATTTTTCCAAAAGCAGTTGAATCAGTTCTGAAACTTAGTTGAATTATCAAAGCCTTGTGTTTTTTTATGAAACTAATTAAGTTAATTATGAATTAAATGAATGCAATGCACTTGGATCACCAGAATTGCTTTTCTTTTACACATTTCATACTAAATTATCTTCAAGGCATCCATTGCATGTTGAAAGCTCAAAACCAATGTTTGAATCAAAGTTCCTTTGCATTCTTTAAGTAGCTCCCCCTGAATCCAACAATCTCCCCCTTTTTGGCTTTGAACATGCCAAATCTTTAATTGATTACCAGTTGGACTTGAAGTTAATTGAGGAACCAAATTGGGAAAAGCTTAAGCTTTACAAACCTGAAAAATTTCCAATTACTTTGCCAAGAACAAGTGTTAAAAGCATCTGTGATTCATTCAGCATTCATTTACAAGATTTATAGACTTAATAAATTCATTTTAAGCACTCAGCTCCCCCTAAATTGCACAATCCATTCAAGTTGAATTTTGGGCACAATTTTGAACAAAAAACAGAGTAGAATAGAGTAAGTGGCAGAGCATGTCCAAAATCAATTATTTCTCCCCCTATTTTGCTTATCAAAATCAAAAAATGTAATAACACAGCAAATATGGAGAATATAAGCACAATGGATGTTTAGATAGTAAGCGAGGAACCATTACAAAGCTTAAAATAAAAGAAGAAAAGAAAAAAAATAGAGCATAAAAAGTTAGACACTACAAAGACTTTTTAGAAAGATTCAGAATCATCAAATTTTAAAGAGTTCTCTATGAGATCTAGTCTATTTTTTATTTCATCTAAAGAACCCCTAGTCTCAGCACTAAGATCATGATGCATTTGAAGCAGCCCATCCATCTTTTGCAGCATCAGGGATTCGAATTGAGTGTACATAGGCTGATTGGGGTCCTTTTCTTCATCCTCAGAAGCTTCCTCTTCAACACCATTAGTAGCTGAAGGTTAAGGTACTGGTTGTTGACCTGCCATCACCCAACCTTGTGGTGTCTTCAGCATTCCCAGCTTTGAGAGGTGCTTGTCTTGGATGAGGCTGTTACTGGAGTCTGTGTGGTCCATAACCTCATTAGAAACATCAATGTTAAAGTGATCTATGAACCTAGACACCAGAACAGGATAGGGAAAGGGGTAGTTGACCAGCCTCTTAGATTTTAACATAATTTCCTCAAATATAAGAACCCAATTCATGGGTATAGAATGCTTCAGACCATACACTAATTGTAGGTCTTCATCAGTAGCTTGGGCATGATTGATTGCCCGAGGGGTTAGGATATAGGTTATTATGTAATGAAGCAACCTATCTTCAGGAGTCATTGGGCCAGTACCCAGCCTATTCCTAATTTGCATTTGGGGATCATGAAGCATGTCCCTATAGGTATCAAATTTGTTGTAGCCATTTGGGTTCTCCTCAAACTTTCTCTCACCCTCACAGATGACCCCAGCCACTGTTTCCCACACTTCATGGGTAATCTTCATAGGAACACCCTTAACTTGGGATTTCATTGTCCCATTCATAGAACCCTAGGCACAGGTATAGAATACCTTTACCAATTCAGGGTAAAAGGTACCCTTCATTTCTAAGAACATCCTAAGACCTTGGGTCTCTAGATGAGTAGGGAATTGAAAGCCTTCCCTTATAAACCAGGTCAGGTCTAGTGTAACACCCCGTGTGCACCCGGTGTATTAGCATCATATAATACCAGAAGCGCGCTATTAGCGTTAACCAACGCATTGTGGAAGCGAAAGAATCGTTTTTCTTGATTACATTATGCATAGAATAAAACACATATAACACAAGTCCCTTGCTGATCCAGGTAAAACAAACATACATAACCACAACTACCAAGGCAGATATACATAAAACTCACAATAGAGATCATCAGGAGGAAACATACACTAAAACAACATCATCGTCGTCTATACACTACAACGGGTGTACACTCACACCCTATCCTTTTAAGATAAAATAAAGACTCTTCTAGTCTTCATATGCAGCCCATGACCAGGTCCAGCACTCTCAGCTAGGGCCTCCTGCCCTGAGGTATCTCCCCTCCTCTGGAAACACCTGAAAACCACAACCCACAACGGGGTGAGATATAAAATCTCAGTAAGCTCAGGGTCCTGGGAAATCCTCCCTTACCCTGGTTCACCCCCAAGCACAAAACACATACAACCTAATCAGGAACGAGCTTAGGAAATCATCCTAGCTCTCATAACCCATTACAGGGTAACATAACCAGATACTCTCAGTATCAGAGGTATCACACCTCATCCTGGCTCTCACAGCCATCTCAAGACCATCTAACAGAGCCAAGCCAGAATCATGGCTTCAATATCTCGTACCGGCTCTCATAATCGTCTGACAGAGATCTCACAGAGGTACATAAACATCAGTGTCAAACACTGGACACTGGAGATACCAGAGAGGCACTGTCTCCAATGCTATATATATAAAGCATGGCCTGAGTCCACCACTCAGGACTTCATACACACTGCCTGAGGAATCTCTCCACTCAGGACTTTACGCATAATGCCTGAGGAATCTCTCAACTCAGGACTTCATACACACTGCCTAAGGAATCTCTCCACTCAGGACTTTACACATAATGCCTGAAGAATCAGGACTTTCACATATACTGCCTACGTACAACCATCTGTCAATATCCATGTGATTCTGATGGTCATCACCATCTATCACCTATCATCATCATCCTGCGGAGGCTTTCATCTCCATATATATATGCCGATCCCCACTCACAGAGGATCCAATATATATATTAGACCATCTCATGGCAGGACATCACTATCTATCAGAAGCACCCCGAAAATATATAGGTACAACCACGTCTGGAGGACTCCTATATACCGGGCCGGCCTCTCAATACAATTCACTATCTATCAGCCAAAATCAAAGCATACTCATGGCATAACGCCATTCATCACATTAATCACTGTCATGCAGAGGCTACATCTAAGTATATAGGAACATCTCCTCACAGGGAGGCTACCTCTATATACTCGGCACATCTCTTGCATGTATCCCTAGCGGAGGCTTCCTCTATATATATATATATATATATATATAGGTACATCTCCTTTTGGTGAGGCTACCTCTATGTACATAGGCACATCTCTTATCACGAGGCTACCTCTATGTATCACAGGGCCATCTCATCCTCTAACTCAATACAATTGCCTGGGAAAGGCTGCCTCTGTGTATATGGGAACATCTTCACGTAGGAGGCTACCTCCATATCACAGGCTCATCTCTCACCAGGTCTTTCTCAGTCTCAATCATCTATCCTACTACAATAGGATACTATTCAAGCATAACTTACATATACAGGTTTCACATTCAACCAGTTATGCCACAATTACTCACATCATAGCCATGCATATCAATCCCCCATCACAGGGTTCAATCCACATTTCAAACATCGCATGCCAATACACATCAACTCCCCCTTCTCAGGGTTAGGCATACAAATCATCAAGCATTCACAGCTTTGCCTAAGGAGGAACCTTCACACATGGCAATCCACCCTTAGGACTTTAGCAAGAGCAGTGGCACCTCCCAAGGAATCTCAGCTATTCCAGGGAGTCCTCAAACTCTTCCTCTGGCTAGGGAACCTCAACTAGCCCGATACTATCGCAGTATCCTATAGGTTCCATCACAGATCATCCTTTGATCTGAATCTCATCAAAGCCATGGAACACCTCACAGCGTTCCTCCATCTCAGGCCCAAGGCCTCACCTGAAGTCACAGGTGTCAAATACTCTCACACTTTCTCAGTGTCTATCCTAGGGTGTATCATGTATCACAATCTCTGGAACAACAGGGGTTCCACCCTAAGCATCAATCATCCAGCCTTCTAGGCTTATCTCAATACATATCCTCATCAACAACAGGCCATCACGACCTTTCTTTCTCAGCATGCACAATACATATATATATATATTCAAACATGGCATGCACCCATCACCCACTTGGGTGGCAAACAAGAGAAAGGGAAAGACATCACAAAACGATGAGCTTACCTGGCAAGCCGTGCCCCTCAGCTTTAGCCTCTTGAATAACGGTCTGCTTCTCTGACCTCTCCGTGTCAAGCCCTAAACAGGCATACAAGCACATATCACAGACCATATAAGCATATATTCATGCATCAGCTCATCCAGCAGTCATCCACTGCCTCTGGGAAGGAACCACAGTTCTTTCCCTCAACCCGAGTCATCTACTCCAGGGTTCATCAGGCTTATCCACACAAGCCTTCCATAGACCCTCAGTGGTCTACCTCAGGTTCATCCATGGCCTCAGAGTCATTCCAGACTCAAACCAAGCCATTCACCTAGAGCATTTCAACTCTCTCAAACAAAACCTCAGGGTTTCTCAGGGCTTGAACGGTCTGAATCACAAGATACCGTTCTCAAGGCCTCTCAGGCACATCAAGCCCATCATCATGGCCCTTGCATGTCTCAAATCAAGTGACTCAATTCAAGTCACACATGCCCAACCTAGAGCCAAAACCAAAGTTCTCCAAATCACAAACTGAAAGCTAATCCTTCCTCCTCACATGATTCTAAACACATCTCTCAACTGGACCCAGAGCTAATTCTAGCTCTATCACAGATGGGTCACTATTCATCAAAACCCCCAAATCACAAATCAATCGGAGAAACTCGAGTTTCTTACCTCAGAACTGTCGAGGAAGGCCTCTGGGCTACTCTCCCTAGCCTTGGTGCACTGAACCACCGCCGTTCCTCGCCCAATCTCGAGCTCTCTGCAGCTTTCTCAGAAAAGGGGTTTTTCAATGAATAGGGAAGAAGGATTTTGGCTCAAACTTGGTTTCTATCATGTTTTATAGTGATTAGGAGGTGTTTAGGTGGAGTGGGATGAAGTTATGGAGCTCCTAAGCTCATCCATGGCTGCCTGGGTCAGAGGAAGAAGAGGAATAGTGATTTTTCCCCAAAAATCGCGTAAAATGGCCTTTTATAGGCCCCCAGCGAGAGTCCCATGCTACCAGCGCGGCCCCCCACGCTATCAGCGCGGAAATCCAGTGAAAAATGACTTTCTGGAGCACTTCCCACGCTACCGGCGCGGCACTATTCACAGGCAAAATCCGTCGCTAATTCCGTCGCAAAATCCGTCGCTAACGCTTTTTCTGACGGAATTTAGCAAATTTAAACTTTTCTTCCTTTTCTCTTATTTATTAAATCTAGGTTATTATATCTAGGTATTTGGGTGAGCAAACAAGTTTTGTGGCATTGAACTGAAGATAGTTCATTTTGTCCATTTCATTTGTGAACCAAAGGTCAAGTCTATTGGGAGGAGGAGAGGGATTGGAAGAGGATTCACCAACTTTTCTCTTGCCAGTCCTAGCCTTTTTAGGGGTAGACATCTTAGGTGAGGATTCTAGACACACAGGCACAAAGAAAACTCAGAAAAAATAGTAAGAGAGAGAATAAATTATGGTGCAAGATTTTCCATGGATGCAAGGCTGTATTTATAGACCAATTTAAGGCTCCTAACATTCAAATTTTCAAGACTATAGCTGTTGGAAGTAGTTAAGGCACTGCAGTGAGTTTAAATTCGAATTAGATTGGGTTGGGCAGTTACATTTCCTAGAAAAAATTGTCGGATACATAGTAACCATCTAAATTATCAATTATATGCTCAATGTAATCGATTATTTCACACCTGGAGTACACAAAAATTACACACTGTAATCGATTAATCCATAAGCTAATCGATTATTTCATAACAGTATAGTTGAGGAAGAAGCATTGTAATCGATTATCTGCATATGTAATCGATTATCACAATGTGAAGACAGATTTCAATGTGTTTCAAAGCAATTTAATCGATTATTCCGTAAGGTAATCGATTATTCCAGTGGGAGTGATAATTTGTAAAACATTTGGAAGCTTGTGTAATCGATTATTTCGTTGGTTTAATCTATTATTCCAATGGAATGGATTTTCTGAAAAAGGAATTCTATGTAGAATAATCGATTATTTTGCTTGTGTAATTGATTACATGAGCTAAAATTTCATTCCCAATGGCTTTTTAAATGAATTTAATCAATTATCCTGAGACTTAATCGATTTTCACAGTGGAATATGCAGATTGAATGATTCTTATGCAGCACAACTTCGAATTTTCAAATGCAACTGATTATTAAGCAAATATTCAAGTGTTTCTTATGGTTTGGCACAGATCAAGCATGTTAGCAGATATTTGATTCATCAAGAATGCCTAACATGTTTCTTAGAGTGTAAAATCTATTTCTATCCAAAGGTTTTGTAAATATATCAGCCAATTGGTTGTTGTATCAACAAAATCAATCTTGATATTATCTTTCTGCACATGGTCTCTTAGAAAGTGATGTAACGCCTCAATTTACCATCTCGCATTTATTGATTTTTGATGAAAATTCTTTTCAATTTGCTTAAAAATATTGAACTAAATTTAGTAATAACTATTATTCAAAAAGATTTCCATCATTGAGTAATATTTAAAATTCTGAATTAACGTAATAGTACAAAAGATTTTTCCTCAGTAATCGATATTTGTAAATCCAATGTACAATAAAATACAGACTGTTATCAATTCTTTTACATAGTACAAACCATTAAAACACTTTGTAACAAGGAAATACATCTTCAAACACAACATCTTCAGATAACACTTCTTTACACAAAATCTTCTTCTTGTAGACGGCTAATAGTCTCTCTTTACTTGTTCATCTACTCGCTCGAATAAAATCGAGGTCATGGCAGGTGTCAACCACAGACACAAATCACAGGGTAAGTTTATGATAAACATAATTTAAGCAACAAAATATATTCAATATGCAAATATTCATAACATCATCCTCAAAGATGCATGATTCTCTTAGACTTTTATCATGATGCATGATTCTCTTGAACTCTTATTATTTGGTACCAACAGTCAAGATAGCCCCATCCCAGTGGCACAGAACTTATCCGATCAGTCAGGGTCTCCCGGTGTTGCACAGGATGTCACCCATACCTCATGTGATCATCATGGGTGGCGTGGTCCACACCGCAAGAGTCACCCCCAAGCTCAGACTCCTCTTGTCTGAACGCACAGACTCAGTTCCTGTAGCTATCTGACACACCTCCCTTCTGAGGCACACCTCCATTCTGAGGTAACTCTTATACACACCTTCATTCTGAGGCAACTCTTATTCACACCTCCACTCTGAGGTAACTCTTATGCACATGAAACATAGGAAACTGATTCACTTAATGCATAACTATTTTTATTTCATCAACTCATATTTATTTTCAACATCAGTCTTCAATCACTGTCTCATATACTTTACTCAGAAATTCATCATAAAGTATAGAATTCAACTTTATATTCATGTATAGAATCTCAGCATATCATTCAAGTACAGAGATTCATAGAAAATACTCAACAACACATGGAATTTAGAGAAATTCATAGAAACTTTTAGCAACACATGAACTTTATAGAGATTCATGGAAACATTCAACAACACATGAACATTCAAACATTTATTCAAACATAACATCACTTAAACTATCTTTATCATAAAGCTTCCCTATACATACCTTGTTTCTTCCTATAAAGCTTGGCAACTTCTTCTTAAAAGCACTAGCTTACACTTGATTCTTCAAGATGGTGGGGTCTTTTTCTTTTTTGATTTAAGCTTGAAAATGGAAGGATGAGAGTGATATGAAGGAGAGAGTCACACGTGATTTAGGTAGGGAGAGTAGCTTGAAAATGACTTGCATTTTAGATCCCCCCCCTTCCCCCCTTTATATAGTGTTTAGGAAATGATTTAATATTCAAGGACTTTTTTGCCCTTCCTAACTAAATTACCTTCATTTAGTTCCATTCTAACTAAATTACCTTCATTTAGTTTCATCCTAACTTAATTACTTCTTGTTCCATTGATTTCTAACTAAGTTCATGATGACTTCTTTACTTTATAAGAAAAATCTTCTTAAGCTTAACATACACCATAAAAGTGTCCTACCACTTTTTTCCATCACATAGCTTGTCTTTCCAAGTGGCTTTCATGAAGTTTCTTGCCCATTCCACACCCTTCTTCACGTGGACTTTAAGCCTTAAGGGAAAGGAAGACAAATTTTACTTCCTTTTATGCCATTTTATGTATATATGTCATTTTTTGATGGTAAAGAAAAATCTATTTTCAATTATGATTCTCCACATGGCATTTTCTTGTAGGAAGTTAAGTTTAATTTGAATTCTTTTACCTAAAGATAATATGAAATAATAGAACTCCAGAAATTGGTTTCAATGATAGTTAAAAATTACTTACAAGCAATCTATACAAAGTGATACACAACCTTGCATACAAAACTACTTTTATCTTAATTTTGATTGGTCTGTACTATTCTTGATCATCAAAATTACTAAGCCATTTTTTAAATAAATCTATGCATCCTACAATTTAGAGAAAATTCTATAGATTCTATTTATCATTTTTCCATATTTTTCCAATGCTTGAATTCTTCTGACTAATGTTTCAAAGTTGTTTCCTTATAAAATCCATAGAAATTCTATTCTAGAGTTTCTTGTCACAAATTATTTTGATATCCTTCCAGCCAAGAGTATTTTGTAATTTCATCAGGTTCTCACAAAATTTCTAAGGATATCTAGTCATTTCTGGCCTGAAGGGCATTATGGCAAATTCATCATTCATCCTAGGGGCATATTTGTGATTTCCACCATAAAATATCTAGCCAAAAATATCTAAGGGTATTCTTGTCATTTCCAAAATATCCAAGGGCATTTATATAATTTCCATCTTAAAAATATCTCACTAAAATATCTAGGGGCATTTTTGTAATTTTCAAAAATATCCAGGGGCGTTATCGTCATTTTCACCTTAAGGACATTTCTGTCATTTCTGATTTAAGTGAAGGGTAATATGGTCATTTCTTCCAAACATTGTTGTAATATCTTAATATTTTCCACAAATACTTTAAATATAGACTAATCAACTCTCATATAACCTAACACTTCCATCAATAGCTGTGCAGGAATCATTCATATAACATTTTGACCATAGTTAAATTTCAGGGTGTTACAAGTGATGTCTTATTTCAATGTGCTTGGTCCTTGAGTGCATAACAGGATTCTTTGAGATATTGTGGCACTTGTGTTGTCACACAGCAGGGGTATCTCCTTAAGATCAACTCCAAAATCTTGTAATTATTGTTTTAACCATAAGCTTTGTGCACAACAACTCCCAGTTGAGATATATTCAGCTTCAGCAGTTGACAAAGTCACACAGGATTGTTTCTTGCAATGTCAAGATATGAGTGAGCTTCCAAGGAGATGACAAGTACCACTTATGCTTTTCCTATCAAGTTTACATCCTACAAAATCAGAGTCAGAATATCCAATAATATTGATTGGTGCACCTTTAGGATACCATAGCCCAACTTTTGGTGTTGCCTTGAGATATTTGAGGATTCTTTTGACTGCTGTAAGGTGAGACTCTTTTGGATTTGCTTGATATCTTGCACACAAGCAGACACTTAGCATTATATCAGGCCTACTAGCAGTAAGATACAGCAAGGAACCAATCATTTCCTTGTATTTGGATTCATCAACACTTTTGCCTTTGTCATCTATGTCAAGATAAGTAGAAGTTGCCATAGGTGTTGCAGCATCCTTGCAACTTTTCATTTCAAACTTTTTAATCATCTCTTGACAGTACTTTGATTGACTAAGGAAAGTTCCACTCTTTAATTGCTTGGCTTATAATCCCAAAAAGAATGTGAGTTCACCCATCATAGACATCTCAAATTCTCCTTGCATTGTAACTGAAAATTTTTTGCACATTGATGTGTTAGTTGAACCAAAAATTATGTCATCAACATAAATTTGAACTAATAGTATATCATTTCCTTTTCTCTTTATGAACAAGGTTTTATCAACTTGACCTCTTATGAAAGATTTTTCAACCAGAAATTTACTTAACCTTTCATACCAAGATCTAGGTGCTTGTTTCAAACCATATAATGCTTTTCTTAGTTTGTAAACATGATTTGGATGCTTATAATCAATAAATCTAGGAGGTTGTTCTACATAAACTTCCTCTTCAATGTATCCATTTAAGAAAGCACTTTTGACATCCATTTGAAACAATTTGAAATTCATCAAACAAGCATATGCAAGCAATAACCTAATGGCTTCTAATCTGGCTACGGAAGCATAAGTTTCATCATAGTCAATGCCTTCCTCTTGGTTGTATCCCTTAGCAACCAATCTAGCTTTGTTCCTTACTATGATTCCACTTTCATCCAGCTTATTTCTAAAAACTCATTTAGTGCCAATAGGTTTATGAGTTGATGTTCTAGGGACTAATTCCCAAACTTCATTTCTTTTGAATTGATTCAACTCATCATGCATAGCTATTAACCAATGTTCATCTAACAATTCTTGATCAATACTATTAGGTTCAATTTGTGATACAAAAGCCATGTCACAACAGAGATATTTTAATGAGGATCTAGTAGAAACTCCTTTTGAAACTTCACCAATGATGTTATCAAGGGAAAGATCTCTTGTTGTTCTCCAATCTCTAGGCACATGTCTAGGTGATGATTGTTCTGTTTCAGCCCTTGGTTCTTCCTTTTCTTTCATCAAAGAGTCATTTAATTAAATGAATTCTTCCATAGGACCTGCATCAATATCACACTTCTTTTCCTCTTTAGAGGGATTAGATTCATCACAAATAACATGCACTGATTCTTCTATACATAATGTTCTTTTATTGAAAACTCTATATACTTTGCTTTGTAGTGAGTATCCAAGAAAAATAGCTTCATCAGCTTTGGCATCAAATTTTCCAAGTGATTCTTTGCCATTATTTAACACAAAACACTTATAGCCAAAGGTTCTCAAATGGGAAATGCTTGGTTTTCTACCCTTGTATAGCTTCTTTAAAATAGGCCTTATTAGTAATTTATTCAAGGTGTAGCAAACTGTGCTTACTGCATCAGCCCAAAAATGTTTAGGCAAATCAGTCTCATTAAGAAGAGTTCTTGCACCTTCTTCAAGGGATCTATTTATCCTCTCCACAACACCATTTTGTTGAGGTGTTCTTGGAGCTGAAAAATTGTGGTTGATTCTATTTTCTTCACAGAATTTTTCAAAATGTTCATTTTGGAATTCTCCACCATGATCACTTCTTATTGAGACAATTTTGCTTCCTTTTTCATTTTGAGAAAGTTTGGTCATTTTTCTAAATGCATTGAAAGCATCACTCTTGGATCTCAAAAACAAAGTCCATGTAAATCTAGAGTAATCATCAACAATGACAAGTCCATAGTAATTTCCACCCAAACTCATAGTTCTAGAAGGACTAAACAAATCAATGTGTAGTAATTCAAGTGGTCTAGAGGTGGAAACAACATTTTTTCTTTGAAAAGATATTTTAGTTTGTTTCCCCTTTTGACATGCATCACAAAGTTTGTCATTTTCAAACTTGAGTTTTGGTAAACCAATCACTAAGTCCTTTTTAATAAGTTTGTTCATGTGGTGCATGTTGATGTGACTAGCTCTCCTATGCCATAACCATGTTTCATCTATTTTACTAATTAAGCAAGAAGTGTTATGAATATATGCATGATCTATAGAAAGTAAGTAGATATTACCCTTCCTTTTACCTATGTGAATTATTTCACCATTTTGGCCATCACATATCATACAACAATTCTCATTGAATGAAATTTTAAAACCTTTGTCACATAGTTGGCTTATGCTTAGAAAATTGTGCTTCAAACCATCCACATAAAGAACATTGCTAAACTTGGTATTGAAGCTATCTCTAATGTTGCCTTCACCAATGATCTTACCTTTGTTATTGTCTCCATAAGTGACAAAGCCTCCATCTTTAGGAACAAGATTTGTGAGCAAAGACTTGTCACCCGTCATATGTCTAGAGCATCCACTATCAAGATACCATAAAGAGGATCCAACTCTAAGACATATCTCATCCTTTTCACTTAAGAGATCATCATCATCTTCATTGACAATGGATGTAAGACACATGTTTGCTTCCTCAATTTCAGTGGAGGATTCTGAAGTTGTTGAATCATTGTCTTCCCAAGCTATGTATGCTCTTCTAGGCTTCCCTTCCTTCTTTGCTTTGTTGTCCCCTTGTTGATTCTTCAAGTAGATTGAGCATTGAGACTTGATGTGGCTGGGTTTCCCACATTCAAAGCATGTAAAGTTGCTATCAATCTTCTTGTTGTTGTTGTTGTTCTTGAAATTTCTTGAGAATCTTTTGCCCTTGTTTTTCTTTAAAAACTTGCTGAACTTTTTGACTATTAAGTTCAAATTTTCCTCATCTTCCTCATCACTTGATTCGTCCTCTTTTTCCACTTTAGATGTTGCATCTTTTAGAGCAATTCCTTTGCCTTTCTTTTCTGCATCTTCAACACAAGTTAGTTGAGACAATTCTAATTCATATTCAAGTAACATACCAAAGAGTGCAGCCATTGACATCTTGGACAAGTCCTTGGATTCTTTGATTGCTATCACCTTTGGTTGCCAAGATCTAGTGAGACACTTCAAGATCTTGATGTTTAGTTCCTCAACATCAAAAGTTTTTCCAAGTCCCAAGAGATGATTGACAATGTGTGTGAATCTTGTTTGGAGCTGGGAAATGCTTTCATTTGTGTTCATCTTAAACATTTCATACTCATGAATCAATGAATGCTTCCTTGATCTTCTTACTTCTTCAGTTCCTTCATGAGTAATCTCTAACATCTCCCACATCTCCTTAGCACTTATGCATCTAACTGTTCTAAAGAATTCATCAGAGGAAAGTGCAGAGGTTATCATATTTTTGGCCTTAAAATCATATTAAACAACCTTTTTCTCAGCATCATTCATCTCATCCCATTCTTTGGGAATCATATCATTGCCAACAGTTTTGATGGGCACCACAGGACCTTTCTCTATTGCATTCCAAGCACCTGGGTCATTTGATTGAATAAAGATCTTCATCCTATTTTTCCAAAAATTGAAATTCTCCCCTTCAAACAAAGGAGGTCTGTTTAAAGATGCACCTTCCTTGAAAGTTATTTGTGAGCTATTCATTTTGAAAGAAAATAGTGATCTTGAGTAACTTTCAAGAACCAGCTCTTGATACCAATTGAAAATGATATGAATACTTCACACATAACCAAGAGGGGGGTGAATTGGTTAAACCTTGGTATTTTAAAATTTCTTTAATCAAAATCAGAGTTTTAAGGATCTTTATCACTTTTCAATGCCAAGATATCTTATTCAATCAAGTAGCTCGGCTCCAAGGAATTCAATGAATCAAAACTGACTTTGTTGGTCAAGTAACTTAATCAATAGCAATTAAAATGAAGAGGATAGAGATTGAGAATCAATACACAAATAATTTATACTAGTTCACTTCAAAACCATGAAGCTACATCCAGTTTCTTCCAACCAACACTAGGTTAGAGTTCCACTATTTTAATTTTCAGTTCTTACAATCAATTACAATGTCTCCCTTTATCAACCCTAGATAAAGTGCAGAAATCTAAAACCCTATTAGATTCTAAGAGACAAGAACCTGAGAACACTACTCAGTTCTTCCACCTAGAGAACCTATTCTCTAGTTACAAGCAAGAACCCAATTACAATAGCCAAAATTACAAAGAAAATCAAAACGAAAAATTACAACCAGATTAAGGAGAGAAACAACCTGATGATCCAAAGTATGCAATGTAGAATGAAGTTACCAGATCAGGTTGAATGATTAACAATAAGCATAACTTTTCTTAATCTTGAAATGAATTCAAGCTCCAAGAATGACTTAAACACACATGATCAATGCATGATGGAGCAAGACACAATTAAACCCTTAGAAAACACTTTAGAATGCTCGCAAGACTGTTTAAGCTCAGAAAATACGTATGGATAATGTTCCACAAAGTTATCAAAGCAGCTGAGCATCAATCCTATTTATAACAGCTTTTCATAACTGCCTGTAATCAATTAAATCACCAATTTAATCGATTAAAACTCTTAAGTAATCGATTAAGTCACCACTTTAATCGATTAAACTGTTCATGAGTTTTCTGGGTTTGAGCAACGAGCAAATTAATCGATTAATACGTGCTGTAATCGATTATTCCAGTAGAACTACATCTTATAAAAGCTTGTGTAATCGATTACGGTAAATGGTAATCGATTATTGTAGTGCAACATGTTTTTCTTGATGCATTATATAATCGATTACAATTCCTGATAATCGATTATTCCAGTGCAACATGTTTTTCTCAAAACGTTGTGTAATCGATTACGAATACTAGTAATCGATTATTCCAGTAGAACTATGTTTTCTAAAAGGCTTATGTAATCGATTACAAATAATGGTAATCGATTAAAGTGTTTATGAAAGCTTTTCTAGTTTTGAAAATGAAGCAAATAATCGATTATTATGTTAAGTAATTGATTATTACAATGCACTTTGCATTTTTCCAAAAATAATTGAATCAGTTTTGAAACTTAGTTGAATTATCAAAGCCTTGTGTTTTTTTATGAAACTAATTAAGTTAATTATGAATTAAATGAATGCAATGCACTTGGATCACCAGAATTACTTTTCTTTTACACATTTCATACTAAATTATCTTCAAGGCATCCATTGCATGTTGAAAGCTCAAAACCAATGATTGAATCAAAGTTCCTTTGCATTCTTTAAGTAGCTCCCCCTGAATCCAACAGACACTCATCATAGGGTACTTTAATTTGTCCATGTTAGGAGTAACAGTCTGGGTTCTAGGTTTATTAATTTGTTTATGTTTATTTTAGGGGATGGTAGTTTTCTAATGTGCAGCTAGGCTAAGGCAATTTATGTTTCACATGCAGATTGTTGAACTAACAAAGATCATAAGTTGAGTGTTTGTACTTTGTACTTGTTAACAAATGCCAAGAGGCTAACATTGAGGATTTGGTGATTAAACTTTGCATATATTCAATGGGCAGTGAATGTTTTTATCTTACAATCAAAATCATTGTAATTGAGTTTTAGTAAATTTGTCACTTTGCAAGGAATTTTCAATTCAATTATCTTGTGCTGCATCCAGCCAATTTGTGCTTTAAGCTGCCTAGCATTATGAGCTGAGGAAGGGGCTTTGATTGGTTCAGGATTTCATTGTCAATGTCTACCAATTAACTTTGCAAGGAATGTGCTATTTTCATTGTCAACAAACCTACGATCTTGGTACATGAGTTTGCCAGAATTGTAGATGGCATTAGGGGTGTTCACGGGCTGGTTTGGTTTGGGTTTGGCATGAAATAAAATCCAATCCAATCAATTTTAATTGATTCAGTTTGGTTCGAATTTGTCAAAAAAAAATTACATCCGAACTAAACCAATCCTCCATTACACAAACAAAACAAAATTCTATGAATCTCCAATCTTCATTCATTCTTCTTCCTTGCTGACGCCTTGAATCAAGTGTTGTGACATGCTATGTTTTCTCCCCATTGCTAAGTGGGTTGATGGGTCACACACCTAACACACATGTTTTATTTGAGCCGGCATATCCTCAAATAATAACGAGGCCTGTCCCAGAAATAGGGCGGTGAAGGAGAAGTGGGCATGTAGGTCTCCTTCGAATTTCTATCAATATTGGAAACCTTGATTGATTAATTCTTTATCTCTTGAATGTCAACCTGTTAGTGTACTAGATTTGTTGAATCTAGGTCCAACAGTAGTAGTAGCTCCACCATCATTTATATCCAATCCAGACAACTTTATAAAATATAAATTAAAGACAAATGTATAAGCATTAAATAAAAAAACAATAAACAGAAAATTGAGAGTCAAAAATTAATTTATACCTGATTCAATCTTTTGTATTTGATCCATCTCATCTCATAGCTCAATAACTTTAGAAGCAATCATTAGCCAATTTTGTGCACAAATCAAAGCTTCAACGGTACTAGGACTCAAAGAACTCTGAAAAGGGTCAAGGACTCGACCTTTCGTGCTAAAAATCCTCTCAGGTGATATAGTAGACGCTGGGATAACTAATATGTCTCTAACCATGCGGGAAAGAATATAATATTTCATTGACTTTCCATTCCACCACTTCAAAATGTTGAATACATCATTAGGATTTATGTCTTCAATATCATCTTCCAAATACCTTTTCAACTCATTCTTCTTCACTTCATGTTTTTATTTCTCATTTGTGTCTTGAAATCAAACAATTTGTGAAGAATGTCTTTCAACTTTTTCAACAACTCTTGACTCTTACCATACATCTGGATAAAGCAAAAATCAACATATTCAAGCTTATATTGTGGATCAACAACACAGTCACAAGCAACAAATTTATCTCCCTACCTTCCCAATATTTAGAAAACTTGATTTGCATATTTGTAGTCACCCTTTGCAAGATCTCATCTTTACTTGTCCTCCATTTGTTCAATGATTTTTGAATGTCACAACGTTTTGAAAAACATGTTAGATGTAACATATAGTGAAACAAAAAAAGCAAGGGTTGCATCATAAAATACATTCAAAACTTTAACAAACATACATGCACGACTCAATCAAAACTATTAGGATACCCCCTTCATTGGTAAGAGCTACCAAGTATTGAGAGTCATCATATTCAAGATGTTTAAATGTTTTTTCAAAATTTCAGCAACATCAAGCATCAAATATGTGGAGTTCCACCTAGTTGACACATCAAGTGAAATAGAAGCTTCACAACTTATACTTGCCTTTTTTGCACACCTCTTAAAAGTAGCCATTCTAGCTAGAGAAAACCTAACAAATTTACATGCAACCCTTATTTTGTTTATAGAGTTAATTTCCTTTAATCCATCATTAGTTACAATCAAGTTCAAAATGTGAGCAACACATCTCATATGCATGAAATCTCTAGCTAACAAAGTATTGTCATTTCAATCACTCATGCTTTTAATTAAATATGAAATGACTAAACTATTAACACATGCATTATCAACAGTCACACAACAAACTTTAGTTATCCCTTATTCCTTCAAACATCTCTCTAGGCTTTTCCCTAGGGTGTCACTTTTATGATCAGCAATCAAACCAAAATGCAATACTTATTGTTTAACACCCATCCATCATCAATATAATGGGAAATCACACACTTGTAATTCATATTCTAGATTGATGCCCAAGTATTAGTGGTGAGTTAAACCATTTAACTATTTGTAGACAATATAATTTTCAGCTTCTCCTTCTCAAGACTATACAATAACATGCAATCTCTAGCAACAGTGATACGTAAGGGAATCTTAAATCTAGGCTGAGCCTCAGCCATGAAGTCCTTAAGCCCTTGGTATTCAACGAATTTAAAAGGCAGCTCATATATAATAACCATTTTAGCAAGTGTTGTACAAGTTTTTTCTTGATTAAACTCAACATGTTTGAAACTAATAGAGTTATCATCCTCACTTTGTTTTCCAAGGCAAAGTTTTTTTTTTGTTTCTTATCAATTTACCTAAGTGGACTTTTCTCACAAACTTTTAGATGCTTTAGTAAATTACTAGTTCCATGAGTAGCAGTGCTGCATGCATATGTTTGATGACAATAATTACAAGCATCTCTTGTATCATTTTCTATCTTGGTAAAATGTGGCCAAGCATCAGAAGGGGGACTACTTGGTTTCCTTTTGTTCTTTGGTTCATCTTTTGGTGGAGCTTGTTTGCCTTCTTGTGGCTGAGTTTCAATTGGTTGCCCTTGTGTTGGTTGAGTTCCTTGAGTAGGTTGAGTACCTTTAGAATTAGTAGGTTGAGTTCCTTGTGTTGGCTGATTTCTTTATGTTCGCTGACTTCTACGTGTTGATTGAGTTCCATGTGTTGGTCTAGTAGAAGCTGTTTGACTTTCCATTTGGTTACCAACTTGTTAATAATTTAGTTTTAGGAAGTATGCCTAATTTGATTAAAGGCCTTTGGAATCATGATTAAAATAGAATCAAGAATTTCACTCAAAAAACAAAGAATCACCTAATTATTCTTATATTGCATTTTATTAATTGCCTTGCAAATTGCAATCGATGAACAATATGGTTTTAATGCTAATTAGGTGTTGTCTTGAACTGAAAACCTTAATTTATATCAAAAGTGGTTGGTGAACTCATTAACATACATTAACGTAAAATGAGAGAAAATTAGGGATTTAAAGAAAGGAAAAAGGAACAAATTAGGGATTTAAAATGAGAGAATTTTTTTTTTGTGTAGTAATGCACTAATAGAACAAATTAGCGATTTAAAGAAAGGAAAAATGAACAGTCACGACAGAGTAAAAGAGGTGAGTACCAGAACGGACAACAGCTGCGATAGAGTGAAAGAGGTGCAGCAACAACCATTAGCTACCGCGATGACACAACACTAACAACACACGCTTGTTACAAAGTAGAAGTTAGACGAGAAGGTGAGGCGACAAAGCAACAATGAAGGAGGCGACGAATCAAAAATAAAGGAAATGAGTTATTGACGACACAAAGGGAAAGTTACTAAGTTAGGGTTATGAGTTTGGGTAATGGGTAGTCTGTTTCTATTTCTATTTTTTTAAAGAGAGAAACACACACACACACACGTAAATGTTAAACATGGTGTAAGGCTGTAACCAATATAATAAAAAAATTTAAAAATTAATCATATAAACAAGTATTGGTTTGGTTCGGTTCTCATAGGATTTGAATTATACTGACCCGATACCCGAACCAATCAACTTCGAGTTTCATTGGTTTGGTTCAGGTTGGCCCGAACTCGAAAAAATTCAAATCAATTTAATTGGTTCGATTTGGATTGTCGGATTCGTTGGATTGGTTCAAACTGATGAACACCCTTAGATGGGGTTGCACTGAAGTTATATCTCTGATGTAGGGGCAAGTTGGCTATGGAGCCTGGAATCAGTTGTCAATGCCATTTCTGCAAAGATGGCTGCTACAATCTCTGTCCTCTGATGGAATCTTGATTCTACTTCCTCTACATAAGCCACAGTTCTCTTGCCAATAAGGTAAAAAAAACAAATTTACCACACAAGGAACCTTACTATGCCTTTAAATGTTGCTTAAAGTGAACTTATTTCTAAATGAAGTGCATAAATAAGGGTGTATATATGCATGAGGTTCAAATGTTCAATATACTGTTATTTGTAGCCTTGGTATATCCTATGGCATGGTTGAAATAGACTTTATTTCGAAATTACAGGTAGTTGGTTTAAAAAACATTTGAGTTTCAGTAATGTACCAAAGTAATATCATTGAGTTAATAAATTACATATGTCATACCTAGGATGCTGAGGTGAAGCTTCATGGGGAAAGAGGAGGGTCATAGGTCCAAATTTGTTTCGAGATTTTCTTTTATATACGTTACAAATTGACAGGGTATTCTATATAAACATATTATTAGTTATTAATAAATAACTAGCTAATTTGGAGCCGAAAGTAGTCAATGATTCATTTTCTTCATACTTATAAACTACCCAAAGCCTACTTTTATTTGTTTGTATTTACAAAGTATTCCTACAACCAAACTTTTCCTAATCTACTATTCTACTTGTGATCTTTCTTTTCATTTTTTTCCTTTCCAGATTCTGGGATTGATGTGTTTTTTATTTTGTGGGCTACAATAAAACCGTGTACATTGCCATGAAACTTGAATGCCACTATCTTTAGTGGCAAAATTTGCGTAACTGGAATAGCTCAGACTGAGTTAACTGTTTACTGTCCATCAACTATGAGGTTACAAACCAGCCAAGATTATAGATGGTATTGGTACTGCAAAATCAAGATTTCTTCAGAACCTGTTGTTAGATGGTCTTTAATACTATGCTTGTCTCAGTTAATAATAGAGGGCTTTCCTAGTATGTTGTAGGGAGGTTAATGTCAATCGGATATTTAGGTACAAAAACACGAATTGAGCTTGTGTATTGGCAAGATTGACTTCAAGCAATTGATAACTCATGGATTAGATTTCTCTTGGAATGAGTTGGAAGAAGTTCTTGCATCAAGTGCCCAATAAGATCACGTTCAATTTGTATAGAATATGGATTGAGAGCTAGAACCTTTCAGTATTGTTTGACTGATTGGTTTTAATATGTTGATCAAGTCAGCTTGAAATAAAATAATAAAACATATATCACATTTCATAGCATACCAGTATGCAAAGATCATGTTCAATGTTCAAAAGCAGAGATGGAAATCCTACCTCCCAGCAATTTTGTTCCATTTTAATATAATTGAATTTTGAAAGAATCAACATGAGCCTAAATTTTATTCATTCTTAAGAGTAATTAATTATTCTAATTATATTTAAAATAGAACTGATGATTTAAAAAAGTATATATGTACACATATTGCATAACAATGTCTTTGAGCTTAGACATTCTCGTGAAAGGAAACAAGGAGAAGATTGGGAGAGGTGCATCTTTTGTCATGTTCAAGATGCTAGTATCTGTATATTTCTTCATGCTAATTACCTTTGTTAATCCACCTGTTCTCCTCAACCTGATGACCTGTGACTACCAGTAGAGCTCTTAATATGGTCTTTATACTATGGAACAGCCCTGACGCACTCAATTAGTGAAATGATTCTTTAACCTGACCAACTCACCCATTCATTAGATGGGTTAGGTGGGGCCAATACATGGGTCTGCATTAGAGAGCTCCTTCATTTACATTGCAGTCTCAATTTCACATCATCCTTGCTGTGTTAAGCAAATTGAAGAAGTAAAACATTGAGGCAACAATATTGATGAGTCTGCTAAGAACTAAGAAGCAATAGCTGCTTCCTCGTCAGACATTTTTGGGAGTTGCTGGTTATGTTCTTTGTTTTTTTTTCTTCTTTTCCATGATCCTGTAATTTGCTTATGTTTGTCTTATAGGGATAATAGTGATGTAGATGAATCGTGAAGAGCTACAAAATGATACGTTTTTAATGTGTGCATTTTTTTAAGTCGTGGAAGCATAATGATGTGCTTGTGTTATATTTTATGTATCTATTGACCGTTAAGGAAGAAAAACAGAGTTGACTCTATGTGCTTTCTGTGTAAGCTGCATGTTGCATTTGAATTTTGTAATTAGTCAATGCATAAAGTAAATTGGTTCAATTCTATAATTTCATAGCTTATATTCTCTTAAGGTTGTCCGGTGTTCTTTAAGCTAGCATCAATTAATCACTGACATTGATTTGTTAGCTTCATTTATTTAATTTCTTAAAGTATGACAGACTGTTAATTAGACCTTGAGTTCAAATGTTTCACAAAACTGAACTTTTGATGTCTTTGTACAATTGATCAAATTGTTTGTAATGCAGTTTAATTGTTTCTAACTACACATAATGCTAGTTAAATCCATTATATGAGAAAAAGTGATACACCATTCCATCGCTATGCCAACAGCTCACACAGTATTCAATATTTTTCATTTTCTCTTTCTTGCTTTCAGGGTCCCTCTTTTCTTCTTGCCTGTATTCCTACATCAATATGCAACAGAGATTTGAGGCTTTTCTCCCAAGAATTCTAGTTCTGACTGCATCCTCATATGTACCCATGTAAAGCTACCAGAATTAGGAGCTTTGATACCAGTTAATAAGACTTGATCAGAGAGTAGAAAAACTATTAGAGTAGTCTTCACGCATTGCTATCTTTTTAATGGTGATGATCGATTGTTGTGACCTAATTCTAAGAAGGTATCAAAGTCTATATTGGTTCCATTAAATGAGTCACTTACTAAATTATTCACACACTAAACTTAAAAGTGTTGGATGTGAGAAACGTATTGAAAAAAACTCAACTCTCACTCTAAGAGAAAGAATTGGGGAAAAGCAGCAACTGCTTTCATTTTATTTTCAAGTGACAACAATGACAATGTTAAAAACTATCTGTGCTGAAGATTTTATTTGTTCTTGTAAAACATAGGTTCTGTTAAAAAATTCTTGGCTTAGAGTAGTGTTTTTTTTTTTATTGTTCATAGGAGTTAAAGTGTTCAAGCTTATTTGTTTATAAGAAGAATTTGTGACACAAGTTGTTCCAATTTTGGTATATAATAAAGGTTTAAATATATTTTTTATTTTAATAAATATTTGATTTTTGCATATGTTTCTTAATAATTTTTTGCTTTTGCATTGAGTCTCTAATAAAATAATAATTTTATTTTTGGTTCTCGATAAATTATTATCAAATAATAACTATATTTATTTTCCAAAAGACAAAAAAACCCAAGCAATGACGGGTAAAATAACTAGTTAGTTTATAATTCTCTTGCAGTAGGAATGATCCCAATCAACATCTTTTTTCAACTTATGAGTACGGAATTTACATAACTAAAGGATGTATATTATTAATGGAGGTGGGTATAAATAACAGTTGCCTATATTAATTAACCTAATCGATATCATGGTTATCGTGGTTGTTGTTGTAACCAGAGTTCTGAAAACATGTTCGGACTAGCCGGTTTGATCAGTTGGACTGGGAACCGGTAGCATAACCGGTTCGATTTTGCTATTGAATCGCTCATCCAGTTGATCTGGTCAAAATCGGCCAAAATCGGTCAGTCAGACTAGTCCAGGTTCTTTTTTTATGTGTTTTTTTGGATTTTTTTAAAAATTTTGGATTATTATCAATAGTTATTTTGGATTTTGGTGTATGAATGGATTTTTCTTACTCAAAAAATGTTAATTATATACTTGTATATAATAGATACATATATAATTTTAAATTTTTAATATATACCGGTTCAATTACTGACCCACCGGTTAGACCACTGATTCATTGACCCACTACCTCGGCCGATTCAATGACCGAACCGATTTTCACAACTTTGGTTGTAACAATTTGGCTCTAGAGACGATTTATGTCACATGTCTATTAATCGACAATTTCCTAAGAGATATAAGATCAGATTGATAGTTAAGGAAAAAATAAATATGAAAAAGATGACAGATTCAATTTTTTCCATTAAAAAAATTAGCATTCTAAAAAATAAATATTTGCCCATAAAAAAATCGACAGTTTCGTATAGATAGTAGTAGTTTTGTTGAGAATTCCACATAAAACTTAAAAAAATGAAGAGAATTCCACACAAAAGTAAAGGAGATTTCAAAGCAACTGACTTTTAGTCTCAGGTTACAATCAACGATAATCACACGAAACACAATACAACAACATAACACACTTCTGCCCAGCTCATGCCTAGTCGTGGCTGATGCACTTTATTCTGCTTTTAACATATGAAATTGATGGAATTAAGGGTCAATTAAGGCCCATGATACATCAATTTTTATTTCTTAGATAGCATTAGTAGAGTAAAACATGAGCTTAATTTGATGATTTAGTTGTGCCCCTGAGTAAGGTAAGCATCAATTTTTTGGCTAATAACAACAGCCAGTTGCAACAAGGTATGCGGGTCAGGAATGTGGTCCTCTTGTTTCTCGTATTCCATTGCCCAAAGCACTACGCTGCCCTTTGCTTTTGGAGTAACTTGCAAATTAGACTTTAAGCTCTTGTAGAGTCCCAGCACGTCGCCCTCTACGACCTTCATTGTCATTTTGTTATTTTCCTTGTCTATGCCTTCAACCATTTCCTTGGCCACACAAACTTTTCCCTCTGCTCTAGTCCAAAACCCAAAAGATGGATTTATTATACATATAGAATAGAAGAAGTCATTAAACTTGTCCAAACACTAATTTACCTCATCACTTTAAAGCCAATATGAAATAACATTTGGTTTTGTATATTCAAGGACAGTAATTCGATTTATAAAAGCTGGAAATTAATATGTAGTCAACTGTTTTGCTCATTGCGGTTTCGATTTTGAACTGAACAAAAATTTTACATTACATATTCGCTTAATTGTGGTTTAACTTATTCTCTCCCACTGTTTTTAAACTTTTTTTTATAGCAGTGCTTTAAAAACATTTTTTTCCCTTAAATAATGTTCTTCAACATGCACTAAGGCATCCCAATATAATCGATCCTAATTAAGTAACACAAGCCATAAAAACATAAAATTATTGAAATTTACTTCAAATAACAATCATTTTAGCAATATATTTTTTCTGGATTTAAATACATTTTTAGTACTTACAATTTAGTGTTTTTTTGTTTTTTGTCTTTATCAAATTCTTTTTTTTTGTTTCTAATTATTGTAAATTATGTTTGTTTTCTTTTTAGTCTTTAACATATTTTAGATAAACTTTTGAACAATGAAAAAATATTATTTAAAATGCAATAAGGATGAAAAACAAAACAAAAAAAAATTATATTTAGGTTTTTTTTTTTAAAAAAAAATTATTAGATGGTTCGGAACAATCACTTGATCTTTGGTTCCCATCGATCCATATATGATGCATAATAAAGTGTTATTTTCTTTCTCATCATTTTAAAACTTAAATAACATAGGTGTTGTGTAAATATTGATTGAGAACGTCAACAAATTGTAGTCCACGACTAGTTAATAATAGAGTTCATAAAAAATGACAGGGATAGGTTAATACTAGGTTAATAACAAGTTGTTGGGAAATAATTCAAATTTATAATTTTAAATCTGTAAGATATTGTCTAGATTTAAAAAAAAAACATATTATCTTATTTCTAGGATGCTATTTAAAATTAAATATATATTTTATAAATTAGAGATTTATTTTTTCATTTAATATTATGATGGTTGGTTTATATATAGAGGTTCTTAAGATAAGAAGAATTATTCAGCCTGAAAATGAGGTCATCTTCCTAGGTGAGAGATGGGAGTCATGTTTAAATAAGGTTTACAAGTTTGTTTAATTTGTCCATGAGGATCTGAACGATATTAAACAATTTGAGGTTCAGGTTGTGGATATAAGGACAAGAGATCGAACCAACAATGTTAAATAAATCTGTGATATTTCTTTATTTTGTTTATGATATTGTCTCTGGTTCTTCTTGATTGTATGATTTTTAAGTAATGAAAGTGAATGCCTTTTTTTTCCAACACAAGTATATCACAACCATAAAAAATCTATACTTTTAAAAGTTGAAACGTATAATGTGTACATGAAAACCAAGGAGATTAATCTTGTGGTTTGTTTATTAAATTTTGAAGTCAAAGATCCCATACCATGTAAATAGTTCCAGGAGACGATTGATCCCTCTTTGCCCCATTCACCTTTATAAACTTCAACAGACTGAATATTTTCTGGTGCAATGTTGGCAATAGTGTGTGGCTTGTTGCAATAAACATCATAGAACTGCTCAGCAGAAGCCTTGATATGCAGGCTAGTTTCCAACTTTTGGAGTTGAGAGTATGCCATATTTGCTTCACTTCTCTTAAGAAGGTATATAAAATATGTGGACAATGCAACTCTATATATATATATTTATGGGAAAAAAAGGTAACAACACAGATTGGAAGATATATCTAATCATGATATACAAATATGTACATTTTATAGGTGAAAAAGAGTTGTTGTTGGAGAATTACCTTAATAATAATGAAGCAAATCCTAACTCAGCTTTTGAGATATTGAGATATTGCTTAAAAATTTAAAAAGATAATTTCTTTTTTATTAGGATACATAAAATTATATTATATTATATATATATATATATATATATATATATATATATATATATATATATAT